>JAECUM010025540.1:0-34741 GCA_016617855.1 Megalonaias nervosa
ATATATATGACGATAATATTACTTTCATTGGTATCACATTTTGCTTATATTGTAAGCACGTGTTCAGATATATGAACACCGCAATTTGGAAAACATTATCTAATTTCAAGCCCCCAAATATCAAACGTTTTCTACATTCTGTAAGAGTTTGACTTGACGCAGTTTACGTCACATTTCCTTATCCTCGTATCAGGTGACCAGCATAAGAATTGTGAAAATTTGACTTGACGTTATATGTCGGTATACTCGGATCACTTGACCAACATGCGTATTGTGAAATTTTGCCTTGACGTTATATGTCAGTATACTCTTATCACGTGTCCAGCATAGGTATTGTGGTATTTTGACTTGACGTTGTTATAGGATTATATGATCATGGTTGGGTATTTATTTATGTGTAAATTTGACCTAATTACTCACAAAGTAAAGAAAATCTGAAGGAATTTGTGTCATCTTTGTGAGTGACATTTTTCAAAACAATTTACACATTAATAAAATCTCATCCATTATCATTTGATCTTATAATTCTAATTTGCTTCCTTTCTGTCATCATATCAGTAAATTTCATCAACAAAACATTTACTTTTAGGTAACTCAAAGTTTTCTTTCATTTGCCTCCCAGTAGTATACATAGGCATGTCAAAGAGTCGTCCATTCATTATATGGTAATATAGGGTAGTGTGTCAGAGCGGATCATGCCACAGATCTAAAGTGTTTCTTATTGTAATTTCTTTTATTAAAAAACAATTGGTTGATTTAAACCAGGTTATTCCTTTTTTAACATTACGCTTACGTATGGTACGTCTTGTTGTAGCATACGGTGTTCTTGCTTTCGACGCATTTCAATCTTTCAAAAATGAAACTCTGTCCATTTTTAGTGAGATCCCTCGCTCGTTATGACCCTGAACTTTAGTAACAGCTGCTGGACCATGGAGGTGAAATAAACTGCGATAATGTCTGAAGATTGGCTTACAAAGCCTGCCATATGCTTTCTTTGGCAAAAGGGGTTAGTGTTGGAGTGTAGGAAGGACTGCGCAATTACATTGCTTTAACTTTTGATCGGAATTCACGGAGGTGGGTGGGTGTGTGCTTATTGTAGTTAATTAGTATGGTGTAATGCGTTGGTACAGATTAAGCATCACATAAAATGACCTGGAAACTGGGGACCAAACGTAGTCAGCAGAATTTACCGATGTATGAAAAACAATTTTTGATCAGTATTACGTGACCGTTTATATCCAATCAGATTACAGAAAAATCAGACGATTCATAGTGATTAGAGTTACATATCGGTATACTCTTATCATTTGATCAACATGTATACTGTAACATTTTGACGACACAGTTTGCGCACATGTCGGAATGCTCTTATCACGTGATCAGTTAAAGAGCATGCAGTACAATAAAGCTGACACTTTTACATTAAAGTGAAGTCATAGATCCGTAAAAACCAATACAGGTTGAAAACAATATCTTTTTTGCTGCAAACGCACGGTGTTTTAGTACTTAAACAGAACTTAATTTCCGGCATTTGAGTGTCAAAAGATTTGTTGTTTATAAGGGAAGGGACATCAGATACGTATGATTCACTGTAGTGTTGTGTCGTATGATATCCATTTGTAACATTACAGTTCAGAAATAGAATACGTACTATATAATACATAACATAATATTCGTATACGCATGAGATAGTATTACACACTTGCCTTTCCCCTTACACCTATGAGATAGTATTACACATTTACCTTTCCCCTTACACCTATGAAATAGTATTACACACTAACCTTTCCCTTTATACCTATGAAGTAGTATTACATCTTTCGCAGTCATATAAAGTTACACATCAAAGATATCAACCTCTTGGTGGTAAGCGTTTACAAAGTGCAAATCAGAAATAACCACCGTTATTCAAAGAGAATGTCTTAATTGTGGACCTAACTTCATGTTTATGAAAATTGGAGCTTTTGTCACTAAAAAAAATAACACTACATTAAGCATCCATAACGAAATTTTGAGGTAACCATTATGTCTCATGTATTTCCATCATAAATTTAAACCACACACACACACACACACACACACACATACACACAAGCAGTATAGTGGGGTATAGTGGGGCGATATAGCGACAATGGGAAAATACATTACAGACCCCACCCCCCGGGCCTGTATAGCGACAAAAAAATCCCATGGGCCTATATAGGGACAAGATTCACAGTGGACCTGTATAGTGAAAATAGGATTGGAATAGGTGATATGACGTCACGGTATTGGTAACAATGTGGAAAGTGGCTGACCTGAATATGCGCGGCTACCCTAGGTAGGGACAAATACAAAAGAGACAGAGACATATGCAACACATATTAGGCAAGAAAGAATAAATCTTTTCGAGGCATATGAAGTGGCCCTGAAAAGGGCCTTTGGTTCTTCTTCTATTTTCTCCACTTCTTCCACCAGTTCCCCAGTTTTCCAATGATTCCTTTCTTCTTCTTTTCATCTTCTGGAATCCAGTCAGGATGTCCCATTGTTCTAAATTTTTCCTGCACCTTTATCCAATTTTTATTAAGTCTGTCAAACTCCTCTTTCTTCGTTTTCTTTTCTTTTTTCTTTCTCTCTTTTGCCCATGTCTCTTTAATCTTCTTCCGTTCGTCTTCCAATACCTTTTTCATCATGTCTTCGGCTTTTTTTAATTGGTCTAAGCCCCATTTGACAAAAGACCACTCTGTCAAATTAAATATATCTTCCAAAAAAGCACCTCACTCTGATGACAACATCAATGGCCTCCTTCAAGGTGGCTACTCTTACATATTTAGGTTGGATTAAACCTCTTAACTTCTCAACTTGCTCTTATATCATGCCTAGCACTTGATCTCTGGCTACTTTCAGGCTGTTCGCATAGTCTAGGCTACCTGGAAACCTCCATTCCTGTTGAAGCCTTTCCACCACATAGGCTCAATCTACCTTCCAGTATCAACTGTCTTTTAACTCGTTAAACACGTTCATTTCGAAAGGTGTTGACTAGTCAACGTGGGTAGCCAGACTGACTGACTGACTGAGAAGGATTTGAGAGCGCTCCGCTTTATATCCATGGAGCACGGACGGGAAGGAAAACAACCCTTACACTCACTTCACATATTATCTACTATCCACACAGACGGGAAGAGAAGAAAAACACACTCTACACTATCCACACAAGCGTAAGCGAACGCAAAAAACACACACTATACTATCAACACAGACGGGAAGAGAAGAAAAACAGAACACACACTCTACTATCCACACAAACGTACGCGAACGCACACAAACACACCATATATACTATCCACACAGACGGAAAGAGAAGAAAACCACACCATATTTACTATCCACACAAACGTACGCGAACGCATATAACACACACACACACACACACACACACACACACACACACACACACACACACACACTATACTATCCACACAAACGGGAAGAGAAGAAAAAAACACACTCTACTATCCACACAAATGAACGCGAACGCATAAAACACACCATATCTACTATCCACACAAACGGACACGAACGCAATACACACACACACACATCAGTAAACGAGTGAGTGTTTATAGTCACACTACTACACATTCACACAAATTGGCAACTTGAATAGTCCCTCTTTTCTAGAGATCTGGTTAGCCCTGAGAAGGGCTGTTTATTTTTAAACTCCAATTGCACCTGGTTAATGCTGGCACCTCCCAGGGCGGGCACCACACACGCATCTCCTGCTCCAATCATTTACCCAATTCACATTTGTGATTGAAAGCGCAGAGGCCTCTTGAGTGGCTTCAGAACCCCAATCTTCAGTTTCTGGGACTCTGAAGACTTCCCTCTGTCTTCTATGCCAGAGTCGAGGATGTTGTTGTTGTTGCTGTTGTGGCTGTGGCTGTGGTTCAGGTGGTGGTACTGGTTGTAGCTGAACTCGTACTGGCTGAGGAGGCATCCTCACCTCAGGCTTGACCTCGCACACAGGTCTTAGTATGAGGTGAGGCAGGATCCCTCGCTTCTTTTCCTTCTCCTCGTCTTTTTTTTTCTCTTCCTCCTCCTCTATCCTGGCTGCTTCTGCAATGGCCTTCATGGCCAGCTCGTCCAGGAGGCGTCTGGCATACTCTAGGTGCATCTGAAGTTCTAAAAGTTTGGCAATTCTGCTACTCATTTTCAATGTTGACTAGTCAACGATGGGTAGCCAGTCTGATGATCGCTCCGCTTTATATCCGTGGAGCACGAACATGAAGGTAAACATCCCCTGGAACCAAAACTTACCATCAATCAAACGCTCGGACCTAAAAGAAACACTCACGTTCACTTTTTTACTTATAAACACAGACATACACATTTCGACAAGACAGAGAAACGAAGTGTGGATTTTTTTACTGACAAAAGAAACGAAGTGCTTATAGACACACTTGTTTAACATAAACACATAATTTTTTGGCAACTGAATTAGTATATCTTTTCTAGAATATTGGGGTAGCCCTGAAAAGGGCTGTTTTTGTTGACGGGGAGTGATGGCAATCTTTTATTGTCGAAGATTGCGTCCTTGTCTGGCGGAAGGCTTTCCTACAGGATACGGCCTGCTTCTGCGAAAAGAGAAGGAGAACTCCTTGGTGTCTACTCGACAGTCCACAAAACCTCTATTTGGTTCCTGCTGTTGTTGCTGCTGTTGTTGCTGTTGCTGCTGTTCTCTTTGCAGCTTCTAAAGTCTGTACTTCTCTGTCCATTCTTCTTGTTCTTTCTTGATTTCCTCTCTGAAGACCTCTTCAAACAAGATCATGGGCTATGGCTAACATCCTGACAATTCTATCTCTTCAGGCTTAGGTATCAGGTTTAGCCTGACATGATGTAAATTCACGTAAGCTTCGTTCAGCTTGGCTAGTCTGGAAGGCATGTTCATAGGTAGACGAGTCAACCATAGATGGCCAGACTGGAGACTGCATCGCTTTATATGGTTCAAACGCGGACGCGATAGAAAACACCCCTACTGGGTTTCTGTTGGGTCGTAACGCTATGATAGCCAATGTCATGGTGAGGGATAGAGAGAAGTCAAAGAGCATACATTCGCGGTGGTTTTTGAAAATAAACGACAGACAAATTTGTTTTCAAAACACAACATTTTTTATTCACACAAATAACTAAACACTAACAATTACCATTAACATCAACCAAACTTTTTTTGACAAGGTTGACAACGTTGTGAAATCATGTTAGAGTTCCACTGATGGAAGTCAGGAGGTCATTGATGTACACTAATTTCCTTGCTAAAGACAAAAGACAGCCATAATGGTCACAAAACCATCGATCTACTTTCTCATCGTTTCTAGAAGAGTTACGATCAAAATAAGTCACTAAATATTCTAAAGGATATCCATGACTGCGTTGATGAAGAAAATACACACAATATTGTCCACATACCATGGAATCTGTGCCTTGTAATTTCACATTATTGAATCGTGTCGTCTGGGCATTTCTTCTCATAAAGTCGATGATGTCGTCTTCCAAAGGGGGTAATCCATGCGAATCAAAATACTCCACACAATCCTCTTTAGGGAAGTAAATGGCGACCCAGTGGGTTCCTAGGAGATGACTGTAGTCCGTGTTGATGACATAACCTTGATGGTCTTGAGGTTTGCGATGAGGAAGTTCATCTTTAGTGCACACGACAGGATTCCAAGAAGCAGTATTCGAACTGTTGTTCAAAAGGTAATGAAGTTCCCATGTATTCCTTTTATATTTTGTTGTCTTTTCACAGGTAATGATAAGTCGTCAATTCAATTCTGACTTTTTGTTTGAAAAATCTCTGACAAGTAACCGTTTCTTTGCTTCGTCTCCGCGCTCTGGGCTAGGAGAGCTTCGATGCGATAGATCTCTAGAGTAGTCATTGGAGGGCAGGAATTATCACGCAAGCCTTTATACCACTCATGCAACACTGCTTATTCCGGATGCGACTCCAAGCATCGTCCAGATACTCGTCCAAATTTTCTTCTTGGCTCATCATCAGACATATATCGTGTTGAATTTGACTGGGATGATCGTTTTGACATCCATAACAATCTTTCTTGGTCAATTCCGTAATTTTATCCACCAGGTGTTTGGCAAAACAGGACACTAAATGTTGTTCTTGTTCTGGCCATCTGGACGTGACCACTATGTCCTCTTCGTCTTTGCCTTGGGGTTCTGCTTTCACGCTATCCTCCCATTCCATTTCTAAAGATTCTCTACTGTTCAAAGAGAGGTAAGAGTCTTACATAGTTTCAAACATTCTAGAATGACTTCCCTCAAACTGTTGATTTCTATGGTATTATCGAATTCAGCATACAAGATGATGTTCACCGTCTAGGTGAGAGCTTCTGTAAACTGAAGTTCCACACGCAGTTGACCGAATTTTATAGGGTGGAAATGTCCCTCGTCGCTGCCTTGGTCTGGAGTAAAATGAAAGGCCCAGAAAGTGTAACCTCCTACATAATCTTTGTACGAAATATCGTGACTGGTGTTGGTTCCTAGTAGCCCGGTAGCTTCGTACAGGGATAAGTACGATCTCAAGTAATTCTTCTGGGCAAAGTTAGGTTCGAAGGGTCTGGTACACAAGGTCTTGCCATCGAGACTCACTTCGATCTTGGACACTCTGTAGTGCTTAAACTGGAAAGGATTTTGATCGTGGGCTCAGTTGAGGGCTGCATTGCTAACGATACCAACGATTAAACATTTGGGTAACTGTCCTTGGAACAGATGATCTTCGATCTTGGATTGGATTCCAGCAGGAATGGTGAAAGTTTTCACTTTTACGCATCGTATCGGATAATTGGCGGTCGTTCTGCTCAATGTGTGACTGATGTCGTTTCCCGCCTTAGGTAACACTTCTACGCGGTGCACGTAAAATCTGGCTTCTTGGATGATGGTTTTGTACCCGTTGGCATGAGCCATCAAATGGAAAGCGGCATCGCTGAGATTTAATCTCAGGCAAATATCCACTCCGTTGAGCAAATGCTTGTCTTGCAACCACATGTCCAAATGCAATCGATCCATCAGTTCGAAACTACGGCCTTGCAGGATTTTCTTTCGACGGTCGTTAAAGCCAACATTGTGAGGATCGTCATCTGCTGCCAGGGCTGTGTCGTTAAACTTGTCCTCACCTGCGGTTCAGGTTTCCAAACCACGCAAGCATGTAGATGAGTGTTCTTGGCCTCTTTTCCGTACGTCAAGAGATTTTCCAGCAAGGCTCGGTAAGGATAAGTATCCATGCTACTGCTGACCAGTTTGTTATTCAAGTACAAATCCACCTCGCTGAACAATGAATGCATGAAATTGTTGACGGGAGCTACTCTGGCATCGGCTCCCGGATTGGTGTTGTCCGTTTTGATCACTTTGAGTTTCAGATACAAGTAACTGCTATTCCGATCGATGTAATCTTCGGGCTGTCCTTTGATTTCAAACTCGATGAGAGCTGAATCCGACAAAGAGGAGACGGGATGAAATTCGACCCATTGGGATTCTTGCATCGTCATCATGGTGGGTGGCATGGCAAACAGATCCAGTTCCGACTTGGAACAGACACAAGGCTCTCAATACATCATTTTCTTTCTTTCTCTCTGTGATTTTTTAATAATCAAAACCTTCTAAGTCTCGGACGGTTTTTCTTCTCTTAGTCTTTCTAGCTCTGGGGGTGTGAAGTCCTCTGAAGGTGTGTTTTCGTAGTCTCCTTCTGCCTTGTCCTTGCTGTGGCGTTAGGGAAGTAGGAATGCCTGACTCGGCAGCGTCCAGTGCATTTATAGGAGTTTCTATATGTCTTTGCCCGTTTGAAGCACGGCCTTGTTGCCTGCTCTCAAGAAAGTTTCTTTGGGGTTTTGTTTGTCAATGATGACATTTTGGAGAAAAATTCTTTACCTTGCGTCAACGCAGAATCTTTAAAGGCGTGCAATCCCCGTGTCACCATCGGTTTCAAAACGGGAGCCACCGACCGAAAGGCCGATTTCAGCATATCTCCTAAACCATGTCCTCGCTGTCGAGCGACTCCTTGGTACACATAATACATGACTTACAATTGGTTAGAATAATCGTTTTCGAAAATGGAGTTTCACTGTGACTTTCCCTTCGGTGAATGAAATATTTTGTCCCAGATCTCATTTTATAGTAATGTTGACAGTGTCAAAATACGACATACTGACGGGCAAATAGTGAGGATGTAGAAATTCGCGGTGAACGTGATAGGTGTTTCCACCTTCTTCGTCAGCGTTCGTGGCAGAATCCACTTTGAAAGGAATGACACGCAATAACGGTACGGAAGTGTGTCCCACCACGTTGTACTCCACCACATCGGAGTACACAAAGATCAAATTCAGTCCTTGGTTCATTTCTCCGGGGAATCTAAAATATTTCGCAAAATTCAAGTTGCCGGTAACGGCTGATATTTCGTTTCTAATCAACTTGGGTCTCCACCCAAAATGTCATACAATTCAGGACAAAATATAATGGCCAATACTTTGTCCTCTGAAAATTTGATTAGTAGGCGACAAGCTATTTTATGGTACTCGAGGGTGACGCTTTTTCTGGTTTTCTCCAAGGCTTTGCTAAACACGGTATTGAATTTGGTAGCAGTCGTGTTCACCAAATGTTGACCGCTAAAATAATAGCCTGCAGGAATGGTCAACAGATAGATGAACCGTTTAGTTTTATGGTCTTGTGTTTTCATAGAGTCACTTCCATGGTGGGTTCATCCAGGTTTTGTTGCACTTGCTTGTCATGAACTTCCACCTTAAAAGTGTTTTGATTTGGAAAGATATTTAGGATTTGTGTAGGATGAATCATTTCCACTAAAGCCACTTCCCAATGGGCTTCGTGATCCAATTGGATGGCTTGAGGTGATTCGGCCGTGTAACACCATAAGGTGTTTTTGGGAAATACTTCCATGGAACTGTCACTGGATGACGTCAAATAAAATTAGTTATTCATAATTCCATAGTTCTAGTGTCCGAAGGGTCGCTAGAGGTCAGAGGAGTGTCTAAAAGAGGATTGTTATGGCGACTGTTGGAAGGGGAACTGACGTTGGACGCAAGGCTCCCGTTGTTGTTCCCGTTAGAGGAGTATTTCAAGGAAGGATTGGGGAGAAGGTAACCGATGCAACTGCTGAGTAAAATGGTCCACAAGTGTTTGTCTCCTTGTTGCAAACTCAAATTGGCAATGGCAGCACCGATGACAAAATACACCACAAAGATTTGGTAGAAAATGACGATTTGAGTTTTAGGCACACGTTCTCCACACCACACCCACAAGAGCTGCTTTTGTAGGTCTTGCAGAGAAGAACTGGGGGAAGTAGTGGTCACTGCAGTAGCAGAGGCTGTGTTGAAGGGCATGATGGTCACTTCTTTTTATAGTCAATGATTTGCGAAGCGTCGATCCAAGAGTCAAAACTGGGAGGATATCCTTTTAAACGCACTTTGACTTCTTTTACACGTCGTTTTCCCACTTTTCGGGTTCTTCGATCGAGAATGCTTTCGATCTCTTACACGTCGTCTTCATTTTTGGTCACACGTTGTAACTCGGGCAAGTAAAACGTCCCTTTTAACACTTCCCCTTTCATGTCTTCTAATTTATAGACGGTAGGATGGTGGCCAGGCACTCGTTCAGTGACACGAAACAATTCGGTGGTCCAGTTGGGTAAGTAACCTTTGTCGAAAGTGCGTTTGGTTTTTCCAATGCGCACCCAATCACCTGCTGCCAACACTCCACCTTTCTTGGGGAAAGACACCGTCGGGGACGTACCAAACAGACGCTCGAAGACGGTCACTTCGTTGTCGGGAGTCACTTTTTGGGGGGCACGTTCGATGCTCCGATGGTAAGATAGGTTGCACGCTTGGACTAGGTGCGGGAAGACGTCGATGTACTTGAGATTGTGTTGATGCGTAGAATATTTCCACATGCGTTCTTTCAAGGTGTGCTGAAAACGTTCCACGATGCTGGCTTTGGTTTTGGGATTCTAGGTGGTGAAAAAATGAATGTCACGTTTCTTCAATTCCTTTTGGAAAGCTTGGTTCAGAAATTTGGTGCCTTTGTCGGTTTGCCATCGAAGAGGATGGAGCCCACTTTGTCTCAACACCAGTCTGAGGGCTCGCACAAACTCACTGCCCGATTTGGAAGTGAATGGCATGACCCAGTCAAATTTGGAAAAGACGTCGATGACACAAAACAAATATTTGTAACCACGACTGTAGGTGGCCAAATGAGATACATCGTCTAAATCAGCTTGCCATTGATGATCGATACCCTCCACTTGAGTGCGACTTCTGGAAAATTTTCGTCGAATGGGTTTGTGTAAGGTGTACATAGTTTGATCTTGTAACCATCGTTGCACTTGAGATAAATGGACATTTTTCAGTCGAGTTTTGACAGGAAGCTGAAATTTCTGAACTCCTCCGTAATCTGCAGGATGGGATAGATCGTAGTAGATGCTTGCTAACACCTTCTCCATTTTTTAATAAGTGATCCACTCTTCACTGATGCTACTCTGGATGGGGCGATGGGGTGGTTTAGAAACGGCTTTACGTGTCCGATGTGCCACGGGAGTAGTAGTCGAGGGTAGTGATGGTGGTGGTGGCGGCGGTAATGGAATGGCTTTGGTCTTATTTCCCTTTTCACTTCTGGTGACCCTTCTTTCTTTTTGACTTCTGTCGAAGGAGGAGTGGACATCATCTTTTTAACCCAAGCTTTAAGTTTCTCTAGTTGGGGTGTAGGAGAAGGGGTCAGCAAGGACGCTGCAATCTTACTAGGGATCGGAGCTGCTAACGGTGTTTGAAAGACTTCTCGTGCCTCTTCTTCCTCGGGTATCCGTGGGGCTACGTCCGTCTTGACCACTGGTGGCAGTGGTGGTTATGGAGTTTTCATCAGGGTCTTAAAATCTTTCAGAGTAGGTTGAGCTGTTTCGTCTAAAGCTTTCTGGTGAAAGAGTTGCAGTCGTTGCAACAGTTGACCGAACCGTTGCGATTTTTCCGTTTCTGACAAATCGCTGCGATCCATCAACGATTGCACTTCGTGTTGTAACTGGGACATCTCGGTCGAATGAGAATTTGGAGGTAAATATGGCGTCCGTTGTTCTTGCCAACGATTTTATTCCATCCATCGTTTGTAAGGCACTAAAGCCAGTTTTCGTCCTTCCAATGGATTTCAAGGATCACGTCTGAGATCTTTTGATTCCAGAGGACCCTTTTATCTTCTTGACCCTTTTATCTTGGAGCTATAACGGGTGTAATATTTCCCAACATACCCATCATAGGTCTCGCTATTACATTGGTAATAAGTCCTGACAGGGGTAAAAGTCCTCCGCTTTGCACCAACATCTTTTTCTTTTGACGAATGGATATTTTCTTTTGGACCATTTTTTCTGGTGTTTAGACAAAGGTATCGTTCCTTTGAAGACATTCAGACAACATTCGCTCACGGTATCGATAACGTCTTTAGAGTCGGTTTGAATGAGTTTTTTTTTTTTTGCATGGGTGGAGCAGCTTTGGACAGGACAGACAACATATCCCAATGTTTGACTAAACGAGGAGGCAGTCCTTTCCTTTTCTTTCCTTTGGGGGTAAAAGAAGCATGTCTTTTGGTGGGGTGACATCTTTGTTGGTGGGTTCGTTGGTTCCTGGGCACACACCAAAAATACACTAACGTCGATGACTTGGAACACGGCCTTTTATCCTTTTTTTGACTATCGCTTCACTATAAAGGTGACAATATGTTTTCCAAAATCGCCGAAGAATCCTCCTCTTTGGTGTCTTCTCCTTTTCTTTGGACGAGTGTGTCTTTTCATGGACAGACGTTGATGTCTGGCTAAGCGTTTTTCGGATGACGTGACTGTCCTTTTCTTTTTCCTTTTCTTTTTTGAACAAAAGAACGACGGTGGTGACGGTGTGCACGTCTTTGTGGGGACATCTTTGGGTGTTCAGGAGCACAAAAACACTGATCCCTATCGTCTGCCTCGGGTCTTTTTTATACTGGAATGCGACTCTACTGATTGTCGGCTCGTCGTATCATTTTCATGCCAGGCATCACACATCGTGGTGGGGTTCACAACGTACTCAATCGAGACAGTTCTTGCTTGGACAAATCCAGGAACTCTTTAACACGCCCGATCTCTCTTGGACTCTGATTTTGGAGGCAGGTACTTTGTGAGCAGCGGCCACTGTCGCTAAAGAGGAAGAGGGTGTCACCACTGGCGGAGAAATTTTTGGAGACGCGGGTTTCCAATTTTTCATCAATCTAGGAAAGACACGTGTCAAATCGGATTTTGCTGGCATCACCAGCAACGGAGAAGTGGAAGAACCTGAGGCTACTGAAGACGCAGTCACCGATGCCACAGGTGGGGGTTTGCGAATGTAACGTTGCGTCCTGGCGGCAGTACCTCTCTTGCGAGTAGAAGCTGTTTTCTGTGGGCTTTTCTTTTTCTTTTTCTGTAACTGTGACCTGGTCTTGACACTGCTGTTCTTTTTCTTTTCTTCTGGGTGCGTCGGGGATTGGCTTTTTTCTTGGGGACGACTTTGGGAGCATTGGGATCCCATTTTAAGAGGGAGCGAATGATGACACCTGCTAGAGAACCGCAACCTCCAGGTTTCAAAATGATTTGCTTTTTGGTTTGATTGCCGATGCGAGGATCGGCTAGCTGCGTCAAGGCTACATTGTTTATCTCAAAAAAACGTTTGGTTTGAGATGGAATGTGAATGATGCCTTGCAGTAATTGACGAACTGTCACCGTAAACCATCGTAAGACTTCTTTGAGACTAGCTTCTAAGACACGAGCACGTATTTGTTGATTTATTTCGCGACTGATGCCGTACAAGGCACGAATCAATTTGACGGGAAGATGAGACTGAAGGGACGTCATGTTGACGATGTGTGAGACAGACCCAAAGTGACCGAGGTTTTTTGACCTTTTTGGTTCTTGTTATTGTTGTTAAGTCGATGACGGGGACGTGTACATGACAGGCCCTCCGTCTTGGCATCAGTGGTGAAACAGATGGGTACGAAAGCGCAAATAATCGGGGGGTGGTGGGTTTTAAATCCACGAGTAAATAAGCGTGTGGGGTTTGAGTGGCATCGTCGTACGCATGAGTCAGAAAAGGCGTTATTAACTGTTTCGCTAAGACTTGCACTTGCGATTTATCACTAGGACTTTTAACCAATACCACGCAGTGAGCATTGAGACTGATGGTGCGATGGGCTTTACTTTGTTGAAACAAATTTTGAGTGATGTAAATGACACTGGTATTACGATGATGCTCTTTGCGCGTAAACCACAGTTTAATTTCTTCTTCGTCTTCACCTAACATGTCGTCGAAGTTGACTAGATGGGTTTGACTAGGGGCATACACGATTCCGTCGTCTTCGCCAGGAATGCCTTCCACAAAGACAATGGAATCACCTTGACTTTCTCGCAGAAGGCTGTACACCGATTGCCACTCTTTGTAACACCACACGATTCGTTGAGGTGGAAGATCGGTCAAATGATGTTTATGTTCGATCAAACGTTTGATAAATTCGGTTTTGCCTGAACCGCTAGATCCGGCAATGAGCATTTTAAAGGGATGGAGAAAGTGGAGGAAGAGGGAGCAGAGACAGTAGAGGTAGCCATAGTAGTGCAGAGAATGTCACTTTTGACACGAAGACAGACAAGAGAAGAGTTTTTATACTTTTTTCAGGACACGTTTATTGCCATCTTTAATTGTGAACAACACGAAAGACAAAAATACATAAAAGCCAAATGGTTAAGTACATGAATAAAAGACACATCAAAACGATCACAGTGGAATATAAACAAGTCTCTGTGCAAAATAGTTTGTGACAAAGTTGTGGTGTCCTAGGGACAGTGTGTAATGTTCTTAGAGTCTCTACATTGGGCACAGTCACACAGGGTCCCCCGCAATGGCCTTTCGGGGATGTCGATGACGGTCCTGTCCTGTCCTGAAGGGATTGTTTCTTCTTCTTCTGGTACTGTCACTAACACAGGTTTAAAAGTTACTTTTTTCACTGAACGTTTTAATGTTTGAGGATGGCAAATCTTGGGCATAGTGTGCCATTCTTTGTCCAAAGCTCGAAACCCCAACTTTTCCAGTCACGTACATCTTTCCAGTGAGGGAGTAAGTAACAAGCGACACACACATCGTCGTACACATCTTCAGTACCTAAAAGTTGACGAATCTTTCTTTCCTGTAGAGGTCGAGAAGTATCGAGATGAAAGCGCAAAGCTTTTAACAGAATGAGTGTCTTGTGTACCTTTAAAGGCACCACTTTCATGCTTTTTTTTGAGTGGTATGTACTGTTCGTAAAGAGTCTACAAAGAATCGGCTGGTAAACGAAATCCCAGAAAGCAAGTCACTAAGACACATACCACACGTCGACCCCAATTCAATGGACACAGTTCTCGTAAAATACAATGGTAATCCTCCATCGTTTGAATATTGTCATTGATTTTCTTCCACGGAATCTGTTGTATCGCGAATGATAAAGGTCATGACATGGCAGTCCGTTTTTATACCCTCTTTGGTGTAAGGTAATAAGTGTACTTTTTGAACAGCATCGGTTTTATTTCAGTACCGCACCAAAAATGTTCAGTTACTAACTCACACACCACACGTCGTACAGAAGCTTCCTCTTGAACTAAAAATAATAGTTCTTGTAAAGATTTGTTGTAATCCTCTACCTCGTCCGTTGAAATTCGGTGTCCTAGGATCACCTTGTAGGTGGAATGAGTGGCATCCAAAACGTTATGAATTTCACTCGATTCATCAGTGTACCAATGGAACGTATTGAAATGAATCAGTCCTCTTATACCATTCAGGTCCCAGTGATTCCAGAATCGGTGACGTAACGGATACAATTTACTTTGCGTTTCACTTGTATTTTGACCGACTCTCGGTAAATGCTTTTTCTCAACTCCACAGCCAAACCACGAATGTTCTCATGTAAAGTATCCATGACTATGTCAGACAAACACTTCTCTTAGGGCGAAAGTGACGGATGTAGTGAGTAATTTTTGGCGGAATGCACACTTGATCCTGAGAAATCTGACTTGTTTGGTGACTTTTGTCAATTTCCTCTTGTGAATTTCTCGACGTAAAAAGTTCCTCAGTCACCAATTGAGATTTTGCTCTGACAAGTCTCTGAGAAATATCCTTGTAGATCTTCTCTTGCAATTCGTTTGGTAATCTTTGAATATTATTTTTTAAATAAAGAGACACGAAAGACAAAAATACATAAAAGCCAAATGGTTAAGTACATGAATAAAAGACACATCAAAACGATCATACTGGAATATAAACAAGTCTCTGTACAACATTTGTGGTGATCAAGAGGTGAAATCGTAGGGGTAGTGTGTAATGTTGTTAGAGTCTCTACACTCCTTGGCACAGTCACACAAGAGCTCTCCCGGAATGGCCTTTCGGCGATGTCGATAATGGTCCTGTCCTGAAGAGAGTGGTTTTCCTGGGTCACGACTTCTTCTTCTGACACTGTCACTAACACTGGTTTAAAAGTTACTTTTTTCACTGAAAGTTTAAATTTTTTAGGATTACAAATCTTTTGCTTAGTGTGCCACATCTTTTGTCCATGCCTCAAACCCCCAACTTTTCCAGTCACGTACATCTGTCCATTGAGGGTGCCAGCCACAAGCTACACACACGTCATCGTACACATCTTCAGTGCCTAAAAGTTGACGAATCTTGTTTTCCCGTAGAAGTTGAGAAGTATCAAGATGAAAGCGCAAAGCTTTGAGCAGAATGAGTCTCTCGTGTACATTTAAAGGGACCACTTTCATGTTTTGGGTGGTATGTACTGTTCCTAAAGAGTCTACAAGGAATCGGCTGGTAAACGAAATCCCAGAAAGCAAGTCACTAAGACACACACTACACGTCGACCCTAATTCAATGAACACAGTTCTCGTAATAGGTGTTGGTAATCCTCCACTGTTTGAATAGTGTCATTGATTTCCTTCCACGGAATCTGTTGTATCACGAATGATAAAGGTCGTGGCATAGTAGTCTGTTTTTATACCTCTTTTCTCTTACCTCAATCACTTCTCCTAGAGCGAAAGTAATGAACGTAGTGAGTAATTTCTGACCACTGTCATTCCAGGAAACGGTCAAGAATGTCAGTAAAATCTTCAAATGTAAATGGTCTAAAGCGAAATAGTAGGAAGAACGCACCCTTGATCCAGAGAAATCGGACTTGTTTGTTGACTTTTGTCAATTTCCTCTTGTGAATTTCTCGACACAAAAGTTCTACGGTCACTAATTGAGATTTGGCTCTGGCAAGTCCCTGCCAAATATCCTTGTAGATCTTCTCTTGCAATTCGTTTGGTAATCTTTGAATATTATTTTCTACATGGGGTTTAAAAGTCGCAGTATTCAGGCAATCGCACAGGGAACGAATATTCGCCTTTCACAAGTTCATTTCGATGAGGGTACGGTGAAAACCGAAAGAGTTTGCTCAGTTTGGGATGACATCCGTAGGGTGGTAGCCGCATGGTTTCACGTGGTTGATGACATTGACATTGAAAACCAGTAAAGTGAAAAGGTAAACGATAACGAGTGGGATCGCATTCGCATTCGTCAGGTTTGTCACGCACAGCACCACTTTCCATGGTAGGTATGATAGTAGTAGTCATAGCAAAGTTCCCATGATGTGATACTGAATCACTGAGGTCACAACGTACGGCATCTTTGCAATCGCAAGGCACAGTATCGCACTCCACTTGAGCATCATTGAACTTGAATTGTACTTCTCTGAAAGGATTCATCTTTCTTGCTTGGTGCTGGTAGTTACAAATGTATTGACGTTTGACAAAGTTCATCGTTTGAGGACTTATGACAGCCAGGGTGTTTTCGGGCATGAATCGTTGATTGTAGACTAAGGAACACTCTTTGGCAATGGTGCAGGCTTCTGTCAAATGATCGATCCCTCCGTGCTCCATGAACAGTTCTCGAAATTTTCCACAACGCCGTAAAATGTCCATGTCGGAACGACAATATTTTAACCTTTCTTCCTGAAAATCGAAAGGGTCCGATGCGTGAGTATGGTACCAAGCATAGAAAGCTTCTCGTTGTTCGGTACGCATGTTGTTGGGGTCGTAGTAGTGAGCCTCGGCCAAATTTGGGAGAACGGCGTGTTGATTGGCTTCGGTATTGAAAAAGTGAGGAAATAGCCTTTGGCCATTTCTGTCATTCCAAACGTTCTAGGCATGCGACTCAAAGGCATGGCCAATTGACTCATCGACTCTTTAAATTGCACTTGTCCCACTTGCATGGAAATGATTTTAGCTCCGTTCAAAGTCACTTTAGGACGTTCGGTACTTTCTTTTGTATGGTATCTCTAAAGAAACTGTCCATCGTATCCGGAGAAATTGTGAGCCATCACCGTGGCATAGCGATGACAATCTAAGTAACGTTCGATGACTTCTTGACTCCACGTCTCGTCGATGGGGTCTAAGATCCATTGGGTGAAATCGGCCAACGTGTTTGGTCCTCCAATGGTTTTTCACGTCCCCCAGGAATTTTGCTACAGTAAGGGCAATGAGTAAAGATAGGCTCTTGGATGCACTTCTCGCACGCTCGATGAGCCACGCAGAAATTGGGAATGTGAATGCCGGTCTCTTGCATGCATTCGAAATCGAAAAAGATGAAATTGCCTTTCTTCTGGTCATCTTCTTCCTCTTCATGTTTGGAATGGTATTTTTGAATGTAGCATTCGTGTTCTAAGTCCACGATTTGGCGACAAATGTGACATCGTTTCTTTCCTGAACAGACGTGCGCCTTGGCGTTGTTGGAACGTATGCCTTGTCCACAAGTAAGGCACAATCTCAGGAGTTGACAAGCATATTTCTTCTGTGAACCTTGCGTTTTCAGATATTGTTGGTAACAGGTCGGACTGACAAAAGTGCGTTGACAAGCTGGGCAATGCACTCGTTCTTGTCCTTCCTCCAAACATGGTTTAGAGGCCAAACATCCTGAGCATTTCGATCCACAATGTTTGTGTTGCTCTCGATTGTTATAGCCATAGTCACATTTCTCACAGTAATAACTGTATGACAGGAATCTTGTGATACTGGTAATGGTCTCGAAATGTTCATCGTGATGATAGACGTGAATGTATTTTCCGTCTTTGAAATCTTTGCCTCGAAACAACAGAGGTCCACGCAGTTCTTGAGGGTGCACTTTCAAGGTGTATTGTGGAGCCAAGACGTCTTGCAATTTTTGCATTTCAGGAATTCCACAGTGTGTGTCTTTGGACACGCCAGCTTGTTGTAACAGCAGTTGTGCTTCTCTTCGTTGTTTGGCTCGGTCCGATTGTTGAATTGTTCGCCAAGCTCTTTCACATTCTGCCGTGTCGTTCTTGTCGGCATACGTTCGTCCCACCACGATGGCACGGGCGAAACAAATCTGGTCTTGAGGATTGTTAATTTGAACGAGGCTGCACTTGACGTTGCGAAGGTCGTCCAACAAAAATACCTTTTTGTGCTGTCCAGTCCCTTGGGGAAGAGAGATGTGGGTCATGAACAGTGTCGCCTTTCCATCGGTGATGTGAAACTTGTCGTTGGATTGTTGCACGTGTTGAATCTAGTCCATGACTTTGGAAGGTGTCAATTCTGCCAGGCTGCTAAACTCGATCCAAACGGTGATTTTAAACTGTCGTTATGAATGGAAAGTCTCAAGCGGTCGTCTTCGTTGGCTTCACATTGCTGTTTCAGTGTGGTTAACAAAGAATCTCACACATCGGTGATGAACCCCTCTGCTTTCTCCAACGGTACGTCGGACTTAAAATCTTTAAACTTCCCCTTGTACGTGTAGGCCGTGGTTCTAAATTTTCTACAGGAGCGCTTGTCGGTTTCTCGAATGTGAAATTACTTTTCAGGGTTTACTGGTGTTGGTGGACTTTGACTTGGTGTAGACTCTCTGGGTCTGGATTCTGGTTCACTCATGTCATCTTCAAATTCGTTGGCATGAATTGGGCCAAGACTTCAGCTACTGTGAGAGGCGATAAATCACGTTTCTGCCTCTTACTTTCTTCTCCTTTCTTTACGAAATGATACGATCGTTTCATCTTGACTGCAAAAAGTCAAATGACTACATTTGAAACGCCATGGACACCTTTATATCCATGTCAGACCAGTGGATATATAAAGGGTTTGTGCCTTCCCCCTCAGTATTCATTTCACTCTCAAGCCGACCAACACGATGGAAGAACCCACACAGATCGAACTTCTGATCAGAGCTTTGCGAGGTGTCATAACAAAGTTTTCTTCAGACAAGCCGACGGACTACCCTCCCCCCACCTCCTTTCGAGATAAAAGTCAAGATACTTGCTATATCTGTCAGATGAAAGGGCATTGGGCTACAGAATGTCCAGACCGTCAAAAAAGCAAGACCGGTGTCAAAAGAGACAAAAGTCAAGATACCTGTTATCATTGTCAAGTGAAAGGACATTGGTCTTCAGACTGCCCTAAAAAACAATAGGAGCAGGAGGAGGAAGAAGAGGTGCCCTCGGCAAAGGAAGAACCCCGACAGGCTCAGAAAGAGAAGAGAAGAGGACGAGTAAAAAGTGAGGAAGAAGAGGAGGAAAAACCTGTGAAAGTGAAGAAAATTAGAAAACAGAGAGTGAAAGAAAAAAGACAAAGAAGAAGTCTATGAACTTTTTAAAAGTGTTGTGTTGTGTTGTGAATTGGATTGTAAAATTTTTACCAGAATAGACCAGCCTGAAAAACGTAAGTTTTTCATGGTTTTGATTTTTTAGAAGAAGGGTCTACACTCACACACTCACACGGGTACATCATAGGGTTAAAAAAGGGATTTTGAGTTTTAATTGATTTAGGCAAAATGAATATTATCTCTTTTCGAAAGAAGTGAGTGGCCCTGAAAAGGACTTTTGGGCGTTTGTTTTTTCAAAAAACCAAACTCAGGAACGAGAAGCAATTAGCTTTAACTGCCTTAAGCCTTTGCCACAGCCAAGGTCAACTTCTAGACCTGCTCCTGTCGATGATTGGGTAGAAATAACTAGGGGTGGTATCTCCGGCGTACTAACATGGTTGAACTGTTTGGCTTGGGAAGGTTTTTTTCTCTTGGGTCATAATAAAGAGTACCGTTACCATTTGACTTTCACTGTTCTCCTTCTCTCCTAGACCTTGTTTCTTCTCTTCTTCTTCTTCTTCTTCCTGTCGTTTCCTTCTTGTCTCTTCTTCTTCTCGCTGTTGCTGTTCAAGGAGAAATGCTTGTTCTGCTTCTTTCTGCTGCTGTAAAAATTTCTCCAATTCTTCTTTCTGTCTCTGTTTAAAATCCTCGACCTGTGGTAAAGAAGGAGAAGGTGGTGAAGGTACTGGTACCGGAGCAAATTCTTGCGAAGAGAAAATCTACTAAATTCCAGTCGACCTCTTCTTGAAGTAGACCTGCATTGACTTTGGTAACCGCTGCTATGCCATCGCTTCTCGTCTCCACTGCCGGTGCACCCCAATTCATTGTCTTCTTCATTTCCGTCATGTTTCAAAAAACAATTTCGCATCGATTCACTGTGCACAGTCGCTAGCGCACCTATATAGGGTATGTGACGTCACAGGTAGCTCTCTTCGGATTGGAAGACAGACTCCGCGAAGTGACTGAATAATGTAACGCGTGTTGGGATTGGTGAACAGTCTCAATCCGTTTCGATCCGGTCTTCCACTATAAATAAACGCGGTTCACTTCATTCCCTTCACCTGTTCTCGTCACAAGATGTGAACAAACGTTGAATCCTCTACTCTCGTATTTTCGATGCTGTTCCGTACGGACTTACCCATTTATGTTAAATCAACATGGACCATCATCCGGATCACCGA
Source organism: Megalonaias nervosa (assembly GCA_016617855.1). Lineage (NCBI taxonomy): Eukaryota > Metazoa > Mollusca > Bivalvia > Unionida > Unionidae > Megalonaias > Megalonaias nervosa. The sequence continues at coordinate 20,873 of JAECUM010025540.1, forward strand.
TACGACTGTTTGGAAAAGAAGATGTTATGTGGAGAGACAGGGCTGTCTGAAGCGAGTCCTCATCTACGGTCCAGAGGTTAGACAAAGTTTGAGAAAGAGAAGAAGATCAGTGAGATGCCCCCTATGTTAACTAACTGGTGTTAACATAAAAACCAACGGTCCTTTTCAGGGCCACTTCATATACCTCGAAAAGATTTATTCTTTCTTGCCTATATGTTATATATGTGATGTATATGTCTCTGTCTCTCTTGTATTTGTCCCTACCTAGGGTAGCCGCGCGTATTCAGGTCAGCCACTTGCCACATTGTTACCAGTAGCGTGACGTCACCCTACCTGTTCCATTCCTATTGTCGCTATACAGGCCCATTATGAATCTTGTCCCTATATAGGCCCAGGGGACTTTTTTCTCGCTATACAGGTCCTGGGTGGTGGGGGTGGTGGTTTCTGTAAAGTATTTTCCCATTGTCGCTATATTGCCCCACTGTGCTACTCACACACGTATACATTGCCTCATTGCATCTCATACTGAATCAGATAAGTTGATAGTAACAAATAATTTCAACAATTCTATTTACATTCTACCTGTTACTGTTTTGCATCTGTTGGTTTGGGATAAATGGCAAATAAATATCATCCTATTATAAATACAGAAATTGTTCATGGATACAATAAATGAAGTTCAAACTTGATGTACCAAGGAATAAATGTCAGAAGTCATTATAATAAATAAATATGAAGCTTTATGCGGTAAACGGCTGTCAGAGATCAAATATTAATGTGTGTGTGTGTGTGTGTGTGTGTGTGTGTCGAATTGGTATGTAAATCTCAAGTTAATATGACGCACCATGTTAGTACTAAGAAGGCAAATCACGTGACTTCCCATTAGTTCCATTGCTCATTCCAATAATTTAGTGACATTTGGAATCATCCATGCATCTGATCTCTTTTGGACATTAATATAAATCAAAAGCGTGTCATATTTTGTGTAATGGTTTATGTATTGGTCTTTTTTTTCCTTCATTATTCACCATAACATTTTTGCAAAACCGATAGAGACTATTTTGTTTAAATGCGGGTTTTGTTGCTTAAAATCACATGTTATAAAGCATTTAATGTATTAATTTACCAGACAGCTATCTTTTTATTACGTTTTGAAAATTGGATGTATTCGTTTACCAGACTGTAGCTTTTTAATAAGGTTTAAACATTGTATGTGTTTATTTACCAGACATTTATTAGGTTTTACAGTGGGGTTTATTTATTTACCAGACAGGTATATTTTTATCACGTGTTAAAATTGAATGTGCTCATCTACCAGACAGTTATACTTTTCTTAGGGTTGTGTTTATTGAACAGGTAGTTATTAGGTTTTACAAATATCTGGTCTGTTTGTTTACCAGCCAGTTATATTTTTATTAAAAGCTTTAAAATTGGAAAATTCATTTACCGGTTATAATGTTATTGTGTTTTATACGGTGTGTTGATTTGTAAATTACGTCTATTTATCTGATGTCAAATCAAAACTCGTAAAGATTGTCTTTCTTAGTTTTAATGGGTGACAGGTAAGGGTAGACAGTTCCCTCTATAGGTGAGTGTACACCTTCATATCTTAGGACTGAAATTTCACAGCCACTTGTTCAGTTGGTTGGTTAATTTAAAAGAATGTTAATGGCATGTTTTAGGCTCTATCATACGAAGGATCTAAATGCCTTTCAAAAAGACACTTCTGTCTAGGGTTGGCCTTGTCGGATATCACACCCACAACCCTTGGGTTACAAATAAGACACTTCACAAAAATCAAGCTACCTCGGCTCCCCATCCTTTACGTGAGTTAAACAGTTAAACCAGTGCATGGTTGTACATAATCAGTTGGTTAATTCTAGTTATTATTGTACATAACCAGTTGGTTAATTCTAGTTATTAATTGCTTGGGGAAAACTGGTCAAATAAACTCAGATAAATATGTTTAAATGTTGCAGTATCAAACTTCAAATCGAATTTACCCAAAGTCGTTATACATAACGCAGATAAATAATTAATTTACGACTCAATCATATTACCAGCGTTTATTCAACTAATCGACAATTTAAGCTTGAATCAGAGAGGTGGCAATCAGAAATCCTATAAAGTAACAACAGAAGCAATAAGGACAACAAGATGTAGTAAGAACCACTGTCTCCATTATTTTGATAAGATTTGCCTTCATGTACCATTTTTGCCGCTTTTATAATGACGCGTTGGAATACTTCGTATCGGTCAATTTACTCGATTTTTGCACGTCAGTTTATTTTCCACTGCATTTTCCAAGGAAGTGTATTTTTCCACGGCAGTTTATTAATGTAACAACACGAATAGCGCAACCTGTCTGTATTGTCTTTAATATTTATTAATGTAACAACACGAATAGCGCAACCTGTCTGTATTGTCTTTAATATTTTCAACCATTTCCCGGTTTCAGAGGGAACATTTTACACATGGAAAAGAAGAAAATCTCCCTTGGCAAAAGTTGCCTTTCTGCGTATGCAGCAAATAGATATTATGTCCTTGACTTTAAAACTGAACACAAAAGTGTTCATATATACAGTAAATTGTGCATAGTTGATAGTGTAATCTATTTTTACAGCATTAATTGTACACAGTTGATATTGTAATCTATTCATACAGTATTAATTGCACATAGTTCATAGTGTAATCTATTTATACAGTTTTAATTATACATACTTGATAGAGTAATATATTTAAAGTCGCCAAGGAAACTAGTATTATTTTATGAGTAGGAGTGAAGTATACGTCCTAGAGCTGAAGGAATGACATAAGTAGCACTTGGTCCTATACAATATATTGTAATAGACTTTACCATGGAAACAAACTGCATTTGCATTGTCAGATTGTCAGATGCATATATATATATATATATATATATATATATATATATATATATATATATATATATATATATATATATATATATATATACCACATACATTAAAAAAAAACATGCATTTAAAGTGTTGGTATAAAGCAATTTGATATACCAATACTACTGGTATATCAAATTGTGATCCGCCCATGGCGCAATAATACGCATCCATAAACATTCTCGCTAGCGTCTACAGTTGATTCTAGATCAATGATCAATTTCCACAAATTAGTCACTAGTGACGTATGAAAAATAACGATGAAAAGTATTAATAATCCCCGTTTTCTAAATTAATTTAATATGGTACACATTTTCACCACAATCCTTTCTGCTTTCTGTTCTCCCCTCTCCTCTCAGGCATAACGGACAAACTGCGCAGAAATGTGGAATGAGAGAGAAAAGGAATTTGGGCTGGATTAAAACCTTGAAATAGAAATTACACCAAGTAACCTACAAGAATATGGTTCGTCGTAACGATACATGTGCACTTTCCTTGGGATTTATCTAGTGTTTGTCAATGATACAATGTTGCAAACCAGTAAATTCCTCGGTTACGTGGTACACATACTGTGATATATTTAATGTTATGTTTTTTTGTTTTTAACATACCATAACCATAATGTTCTAAAAAATCGATTATTATTATTTAAATATGCAAATGTCCAAAGGCCTCTCTCTCTCTCTCTCTCTCTCTCTCTCTCTCTCTCTCTCTCTCTCTCTCTCTCTCCCATAGTAGCAAGATACGGGCTAAAATCTATGAATTGACGAACGTAGGGGATTTTATTTTGTGTCATCGCACAATATTTCTGGACTTATGAATGATGGTAAAAGTTAAGTCAAACCGACCAAAGGATGAGAGAGAGACAGAGACAGAGAGACAGAGTTTTAAAGTCAAACCGACCAGAGAGAGAGAGAGAGAGAGAGAGAGAGAGAGAGAGAGAGAGAGAGAGAGATTATGGTCGATTGTACTGTTGCTAAAGCAGAATAATGGCTTAGATCAACTGTAAATATATTAAAATATTTTAATTACCTCTTGTTGGTTCGTCAGTTGGCTTAGTTTCTATTCCAAATTAATTTCCATGCACCGTTATGTGAAAGGCGTAGCTATCCAAGTGTTGCTAAGTTGCTCTACTTTTTTATCATTAAAACCATCTTTCATGTTTAAATCATAAGTGTGTGTTATATTGATTTAATCAATGTGGAGAAAAATAGAAACCAAGAAAAGAAAACAATCAACTTATCAATATGCAGAGGTGATTGCAAATAGCCACTAAAGGCATAGAACTACATTTTGTAGCGGACACACTCGGGGATGTGAGGAGTTCATTCACTAGGTCAATACACGGCTGCTTGTAGTAAATCTGAACTCCGTTCAAAGGGCAAATATATGTATTTGTATGTGATATAAATAAAATATATGTAAAGTATGTACGCTGTATCAATGATATACCACTCGTTGTATAAATGTTTCATTAAAAGGAAACTCAGCAAGCTTCGTTTCCTTTTAATGAAAAATTTATACATCTCGTGGTATATCATTGATACAGCGTACATACTATGCATATATTCTATATATGTATATATATATATATATATATATATATATATATATAGAGAGAGAGAGAGAGAGAGAGAGAGAGAGAGACACACACACACACACACACACACACACACACAAAATAAACAACAGCAACACATATTTGTGACAGATTTCGCTTTACTGCTTTTCCAAATAGAATTCAAACTGAATTCAATTATTATAGGTTTATCCATTTGTATGGGAAAATATGAACGAGTTTTATCTGAGTAGTAATGCACGACAATAGGAGTGAAGTATTAGTCCGGAGAAAACGAGTTCATATTTTCCCATACAAATTTAGTAACGTTTTTATTATATACTCTTTTCGTTTTCCTACCTAAGGCTTACTAATAAATAAACACATTACCAGACACAAAGCAAATGAATTTATATTTCAAAATAAATAGACAACCGTAGATTCGTCAATACACAGTAAGAATATTAATGCGAACACAGCACAGCCCAGTGACCTTTGAACTTCGTCGCCCGATCGACATTAGATTTTAAAAAGTCTACTTAAAATTGATATTTAGAGTCATATTTTGAATGAATACGCATTGAAAATCTATTCCGGTCGGTCTGGAATGGATTGATTTTGTTGTTCTGTTGATCCAACTCAATTCCGCTTTTTTGTTTGTGATGGACTGGATTTATTGGGTTAATTCAGTGAAGTACGGAGAATGTGATTTCAATTGGAAATGTAGTCGAAATTACAGTTCAGTTTCGGTATGTATCATGTTTTCCATGACATGGGTCATGTCTTTCGGATTTGCAGAACTAAGAAAGTACATTTTGAAGAAATTCAAGATGCATGAATGTAAGTAAATTTATTGCCATTTTTATTTCTAGCTAAAGAAGACACATGTTTATGCCATGGCACTTGCATGCTCGTTGTTGGAGGGACCCCTGTATCGTACAGTGTATGTATTCTATTGATAGTCTAACATTGTATCAAAATAGTTAACGGGGAAAATTGCAAAGCATCTGTTGTGTGACAGTCTGTTTAACCTGCGGAAATAATTCTTTTGCGTCGTCTTGGCTTATTGGCTACGAGGCTCTTAGTTTCCTACCAAAACCTTCAGCTGCATTTTATTTCTCGAATCTAGTGTTTTGACTGACTTATAAAATGGTACGTCTCTGATAGATATGCGTTAGCCCTTGGCCTCAATATGCTTTACTATGCTATGTTTCTAGACCATAGAGAGCACTGATCATAGTCAGAACCATTCTATTCGCAAAAAGTTACTAATATTTACCATCTCTACTTTCAAATGTACGAAACAGCTCGTTACTTCATTCACGAACACGTCTAATCAACCAAAAGCATCTTCGTCATGAGTGTACATAATTATGTTTACAAAGTAGTTCCTAGTTTTAGACACACGTGTCAAGCAGTACAAAGGTGTTCAGTATCGTAAAATACTGCACAATTCTGACAATGTAAAGTTAACGTAGAAAATTAAAGATGAGCATATAATAATATTGTTTACGTCATTAAATACATTCTGATTATATGCTATCAATGCTAAAGACAACATAACATACCCAGAATGACGTCACTGCTTAAAATATTTCTAATACGTTCTCGTTATAATCATAAATGCATAATTGGCATGAAAAATTGCATATACATTATGGATAATGATATTTAGATAAATAAAAATACATGTTATTATCTATTCATTTTTTTCCCGATAACTTGACACTGTCAGAATCCTTCAGCATTTTGCGATAATGAACACCTTATTATTATTGCAAGGCATGTGAATAGTATAGTGTATTAGGAATTACTTTGTAAACAAAACATGTACACTCATGTGGTAGAAGATTTAGATTTTAGTTCTTTGTTTCACATTAAGTCATTTCGAACAGTCCAGCAATGCTGTCCTCTGTTAGTTCTTCATTGGTCTCGCATTTTCTCAGAATACACCTTTTTTGTCTGTAACCCATACTGAATACCTGATCGTAAGAAATATGAGGGGAGGGGGATGAAATAGAGTAGCGTGGGTTAAAAATAATTACTCGCTCTCTGTTAACGAAATTGATCTGCGTAACAAAAAAGCGCCTTTTACATATGTCATATGCTCGATTAATCATGTTCTACAAAATGTTCTTGGACATTCTCTTTGCACCTTATATAAAATAAGCGAACAGCATTTGATTCACAGGCAATCTCTTTCATTCGTCCAGATTTGGGCAAAGGCCAGTTAGTACAAATAAACATTGTACAATTGAGCAAGCTCCCTAAAATAGTGTTGTTTTTGCATGAATTAGCTACTTTCAAATGAGTAATTGGTTCTGTCTATCAATTTATACCCCAAATATATTGTCTTTCGAGTTTTTATCCGTTTGGTTCTTATTTCTTCCTAATTTTAACATTTAAAGCTTTAATATGTAATTTTTTATTCCTGACTATAAACTGTAACTATCATATACACTCAAGTTACAGGAAAATTAATATTTATACTCGGGTTTACAATTCTACTTTATGATATTAACAATGTAGATGGCGTAGGATCTATAAATAGTTGTTGACGTAGGTGTTTACCACCATTAATAAGAATATTAATAAGACCTGTTTAAATGTTTGGGGTTTTTCCCATTGGACAGGTCGGTCAGGTTATTTTCCATTAGATGGGTTAGGTATTTTGAAATATTAGATTGAATAGTAAAATCTGTCACGTGGGGTATATTGCGACATGTAGTCGTAATAGACTCTTGAAGGTGTAGATAAAAGAGAATTGAGCAATCAAATTAAATCCTATTTTTGACTCATTCCTATTTCGGATTCTTGTTTCATATGTTGAAACCAGTCTGCAGATGTGTTTAATGTTGTGTTTAGATAACTTGAGAGGAGACATTTGTCAGGATTATTATTTGGGATTACAAAGTACTCATTGGACAAGAACATTATTCTGGGATGATTGTAAATTATTCAAAGAAGTTCTGGACCGTGATATTGTGATACGTACATTCAAGGATCTGAAATTCATACGAAACATTTACTCTTTGGACTTCAAAAGAACTTTTTAGGATTATTTTGGATTCACTTTATTCACTTTTTCATTTTACATTTATATTTTTATGATTAAATTATTTGTTAAGGTTTACAAAACTTGTTGGTTTTGCTTCGTTCTCTTACTTAGTTTATCACCATAGAGTATTGTTACAGATGAATTCATACATACATACATACATACATACATACATACATACATAGAAAGATAAAGACATCGATATATATTGTTTCTGCTAAATCTATTAGTTTAATATTGTGTGGCGTGAACATGTAAATCGGTTGCTTTGGTCCCTACCTGACATCTAGCTCTCACTTGCGGCTCCAAGAAACTGTAAGAATACGACAGAGACCACATCCCGGCACATCGCTTCGACAAGCTGGCTAAACCAGGTTAGAGTAGCCGATGGGTAGCGAACCCTCTTTGAGTTAGGGATTTGCAAACCAAAACATACAAAGACAGTTCTGGCGGACTGGACGGATGAGATCACCAGGAAGATTCAACGGCCTGAAGCGCGGCTCTGCAACTTATTGTGGAGATCGCAGGGCATGACAATTCATAGAAGACTCATGGCCATCCACTGCAGATATCCGTGACGTTTCATCGTAGCACTGGACCCAGGCTTCTCAGGCCAGTAGAATGGGACTTCTCCCGTGGAACGACCTTTCCACTTTAAAATATGTTCACTCACAGCTTTTCTGTGCAATATTTATTCCTACATCAAGTCCTGCGGCGATGGGAGCATGACAGATTAATAGGTGGAAATGACCACTGGCAATCGTGGTCATAATTTTACACGCAGGCCACCCTCGGATTATAGGTCGCATATCTTTCGTACTCAGGGCAGCAGAGACGTTCGGCAGCATATTGGGCGACTGGGCAGTCTCTTTAGAGCATCACTACCCACCATCACATCCTGGAGCGGGCCAGAAAAGGTGTCCCAAACAACATCTGGCCAGCTTACCACGACTGGCAAATCATAACAAAGCCGTCGAATAAATTAAAAAAACAACAAAAGATTGCTCATTTTCGGAGCCTGGAACGACAGAACACTTTTGGACAGGGATACCATCACAAGCCTGAAAGAAAGAAAAAAAGCTCTTATCTCAAAGGAACTGACTCGCTATTGCATCGACATTGCTGCAATAATTGAAACAAGGATCGCAGATAAGGTTATCCTGAAAGAAATCTGAAGAGGAGCACTTATCCTGGAAGGGAAACCGAGGCAAGGATGCATAGAGTGAGGATTGATATCATAACTAGTCTGATGAAGTACATCCCCACCCTCCCAGTTGGTATCAACGAACACCTCATGAAACTGTTCTTCACTCTGAACAAGCCACACGTCGTGTGACCATCATTAGCGAATATGCTCCTACCCTCTCTAGCCGTGAAGAAGAAAAGGGGAAGCATATTGCGGACTTAGACCAGTTTATTAACTATACACCCACCAATGAGAAACTTTTTACCCTGGGCAACTTTAAATGCCAGAATTAGGAAAACTAACAATGACTGAAAGGGAGTTCTTGGCCCACTCATTGTAGGCAAGCTGAACAGCACCGGTTTTCTTCTCCTAGTAAATGTGCTGAGCACATGTTGTGCATTACCAACACCGTATTCCGGTAAACTGGCAAGTACACAACAAAGTGCATCCAAGGTCCAAACAATGTCATCTGATAGACTATGTCATTGTCAGAGAGAGCTCACATTCGCCAAGACTAACATAATTATTCACAGTTTTTAGTACGTTAAAATATCATTTGCAAAATCTGTGTTGAATTGCTTCTATTTCTGCTGAATATCCATTCCCCCATAATTCTGAACCGTAACATAGTTGTAAGGGTGCAAATTTCTGTCGATCTATGAAGAGCACGTTAATTTGGGCAGGTGAACGATTAATTAGATTTATGGGGACCGGTGCGTGTTGAATCACCATAATGCACCGATTGTTAATGGCTGTGTCATGAGATAAACGATTCTTAATTAAGCATTCGTTTATTTAACAGTCAGACAGACTGGAACGGAAATGTTAACTTCGATCTTGTATCGGAAAATGTCAGATTTTGAAATTGTCCAGGATCAGTTATTTGGGAATCTCGAGGACAGGCAGACTACAATTTTGGAGCCTAGTTATAAAAAGTGGGAAATATATTTAATCCGGATTGGTTACGCTAAATAAAGGGCGTGGTTCCCACACGAAAATTCTTGGTTTTAATATGTCCCATCAAAAAATTTTAGTCAGTCTACGTTATTCTGCAAGAGAAAACAAATGTAGGAGACTCTGAGTTAGAATTTAGAAGAAATTCACTCGTAAAATAATTATCCACGGGATCGGATGTCTGGAAAGTCGATGTGCACGATTTTGGCGGTAAAAGCGAGCGAAGCTTGAAAGCACAAGTTATTTGCTCCAGTCTCATGTAATCCGTTGATATCAATATAACGATTTGTTTGATTTATTTGCTTATATTTGCATGAATTTATTTCTTTAAATTCATAGATCAATTTTCTTGGCATGAGTACAATTGTGTTGAGTTCATCTATCTGAATCCGTACAATGATATTCTTTATATAAGTTTGACGAATTGTTTGAATGTGTCGTCTTTATTGTTATAGGAAAATACGTATCTAAGAATTTCATGCCTTACCTTAGTTGATATGAGTTACGAGAATCCGTGTGAATTCACCTACCTTAGATGATTTCGCGTATGATAAAGACTTGAGTGCGTACTGACTGAAATTAACGTTGTTAAGACATGAAGTGAGATTTCGTGTGTACTAAAGACTTGAATGTGTGTATTGACTGAAATTAATGTAGTTGAGCCATGTAATGAATTTCATTCATTCATTTGTGTAATTGAGACGAGAACGCAACTGTTGTCTCGTGTGATGATAATGTGAGTCAGGTTGAAATAGCCGTTAGGAAGTACATTACTCTTATGAAACTAGGTTTGTTTATGGTCTGCCATATTTAGCTTGACCAGATAGCCTTTGGTATCTGTTTGAATTCCGATAGAACGATATCTGACAGAACGAGAGGGGAGTAATGATCTATTCCCAGTATGATATCTGACAGAAGATTTAGGTTGCTTTTCTGTTTATTTTTAAAGGGGAAAATAGCTACACGGGACGTATCCACGTACCTACCTATCCAAGTATCTACGTATCTACGTACTTACGTATCCACCTACCCACACAAGTTCGAGGGCCGAAAGAGGCGAGACAATAGAGAGTTTGGAGAAGGGAAAAGTGGAAAGGACCACGAAGAACAGCCACAGTGAAGTTGGAATGAACCGGAAATAAGCAGGTTATGAAGTTGTACAAGGCAATGACTTCGATTGTTCACTCGATTCTATGATGAACCAATTCTATAATTTAAAACAGATCGGCTATTTATATAAGTATATTTGTGTTTGAAATTCGGTGAATGATTTATTTTAAAAAGTGTATCTTCCTAATGTAATGCATTATCACAGTTGTTCATGTAATTGATTAAATTGTTATCTTTCATGTACGGGGGCTCGTGTCATTCTGTTTTATATATCTGCTCAGATCTCTATCTATTCCACCTATAAGTTCACACTTTATATTAATATTTACTCGATCCGGGCAATAACACCGAAGGCGATCACCCTCTAGACAACGATAACCCAATAAAGCAAGCACCTTGTAAGAAGGTACAATCCGTCAAACAACCCACCCCCAACAAAGTAGGGGGCTTCGTAGCAATAATATTGGCTTCACCGTAGTATCAAATATTTGAAATATATCCTGCACATGTAATCTTCCACATATTTGTTGAAACCTAAAATTTTATCCTTAAATTGAAAGAAATCAAAGTGTTTGCAAATAATGTCTTGAAGAAAATATCAAGTGTGCAGAGGATGGGAATCATTCTGGATGCATATGCACTTCTTACACTAATTTATGACAGAACTATTTTGACGAGATGTATTATATGAACCCTTCGATAGATAAATTTACAAATTTAATGTTCACACAGAAAGAATTATTACAAATATTTCAAAATTGCTTTTAATCTAAGAGATGAGTTGTTAAACAGTATTATTATCAGCACCTATACAAATGTATCTGATTATACTGTTTATGGCGCACTGTGAATTATACTCTGTTTAATTATACTGTTCGTGGCGCACTGTGAATTATACTCTGTTCTATTATACTGTTTATGGCGCACTGTGAATTATACTCTGTTTTATTATAATGTTTATGGCGCACTGTGAATTATGCTTTGTTTTATTATGTTATGTAGTGCTAGCCGGAGGTCTAAAATACTGAATAAATTTTCTGTTCTTTCAAATTTTCGCTTTGTAATCTATGGAGATAAATTGTTGGCTGAATTTTACAAAACTTCGTAGTTTGGCTTTTCAGTTATATAGTTTAAGACCACAGAGTCGTAACATAATTGGTATATTGCATTTGTGCACGTCTTTTTACACATACCTCGCGAATGACCCACCCCACACTATTTGAATGATACCACTGCACATTGTTTGAAAAATAATCCTACCATCCCACACTGATCTAATCCTACACTATTTTAATGACCCTACACTACATTGTTTGAAAATTGATACCACCCCACATTATTAGAACAACTACTTGAATGTTCCAATCACATACTGTTTGAATTGTTACTACTCTATGGTCTTAAACTAAGTAACAGAAAGAGGTGAAAACCAACACGTTTTGTAAAATTCTAAAAATAATTTATTTTATTAAAATACATGCGAAAAATTAGCATTAACTTACAGTGAATGAAATCCCAAATCATCATAAAACTTACATCACCAGTCAAAAAGTATAGATTATTCCAAATGATTTATAGTGGTTTACCTAATGAAGTCCAACTTCGAATGTACTTGTATGCCAGTAGCCTTGAATAGTGTTGATATGCTAACAGTCTTGATGTATCACAATTATATAATCAAAAATGTCTTTAAATATATTCATGGTAATTTCAAAATAATTATGTATTCCTAAAATAGATGAGAACTTTGTAATTCGAAACAATTGAAATAAATAAGTTTTCTCAAATAATAATTGAACACAACTAAATGACTGTCTCCACTACAGATGCTTAAGATAGGATTAAATAAATATTTTTCTTACTATCATCTATAAAGACTAAGACACAATTCCAGAACCACGATGAGGGTCATAAGTTCATTTCCGGAACATTCTAACTTGTCAGCAAGGTCAGGTCCTTTAACAGCCAACCAACCAGAAATCAGGTCACCAGAATTTCTAAGGGTGAAACCAATGAACTGAACTTATATACCTTTCAAGGTCTAAAGGCCACATAAACATATATACTTAAATTAAAACTGCAACCCACTGTCCTGAAGCTATGTAATGTGTTTACAAAAATAACCCTTTGCAATCGACAATCATGAAACAAAAAAGAAACACATAATATAGATATACCTACAGAATTTCCCCACTCCACACTCTTTCAAAAATGATAGCATCATACACTATTTGAATGATAACTCACTACACTATTTGAAAAAGAAAATGCTTTTTACCTTTACGTTAATTTATTTTAATACTTGGACATTTTCCATTGATGAAAATTTTCATAATCAAGAGTAGAAAAATATTATTCTTCCTGTGAATAACCAGAGATATACAACACAGACCTTGGTGCTCTCGACTTTGCAAACTATAGATGCCGATTTTCGGGATATCTGCCAGTGGTATTCGCATCTCTCTGCATGAACACAGTCACTTGATTTTCACCAAAGTTATATACTCTGATTCTTCACACACGAAGAGAAATAGTGACATCTATAACTTTTACTTTCATCATTAGCATCCAACCAATCAGAATCGCTCTTTGGTTTACATGAATCCGTGACCGACTAGCGCTTTATCCCTTCCAACTATTGACTTTGGTGGCGAATTAAATTCTTCTAGCTGTCACTAGATTTGAGAATATTATAGATATTTATATACATTCTATGATAACAGAATCAGAGAATTTTGAGGAACGGTGATGAAGAAAACGCCCCGGTATAGCCTCTACATTAATGTTGCTGATGAGTGAGTGCAGCCCCAGTATTGGCCCTACTTTAAAATTACGGATGAGTGAGTCCAGCCCCAGTATAGTCTCTACGTTAATATTACTGATGAGTGAGTTCAGCCCCAGTATAGCCTGTACGTTAATGTTACTGATGAGTGAGTTCAGCTTTGTATAGCCTGTACGTTAATGTTACTGATGAGTGAGTTCAGCCCCAGTATAGCCTGTACGTTAATGTTACTAATGAGTGAGTCCAGCCCCAGTATAGCCTGTACGTTAATGTTACTAATGAGTGAGTCCAGCCCCAGTATAG
>JAECUM010025542.1:0-24358 GCA_016617855.1 Megalonaias nervosa
GCTCTGTTTGGTTAAATGCGATGCTTTCTCAAGTATAGCCTTCATATTTTTAATACTGCATTTATGTGTTTCATTTTATTGCATTGAATTTATTTTTAGTAACATGAACGATTTAAGAACTACAGGTAAATCCCCAGGCTCAGGAATTTTAATATTAAATCAGTGTTACTGCCGGACATACTTTCTTCTCTGTATATTAATGCATCTATCTTTCTTTAATTCTGCCCATGGAACAGCCAGAAGAACTTTAATATTGAAAAACAATCCATAGTAATTCTATCCGAGTAGAACATAAAGCAACCAGTAGGGTATATGTTGGTGTGAAATGACATTATACTTGATTTTCACTAGCTAATAACTAGATTTCAGTCAAATAATTCAAGTAACCGTCATACAATTCAAGCAATTAAATAAGAGTCATTACTACACTCGCGTTATAAAAGGAACATCAGTATGCCAAGAAACTTTATAGTGAATGAACACATTGATACATCGTTGATATGCAAATTTGTGACGATTGTGAGGGTTAAATAAATTCAGCATATGGTAATCTCTGCAATGTTTTATTTACGCATAATTTATTTAATATTATGCTGCATAATATGTCTTAAGAGAGCACTATTGCATCATGTGAACAAATACAAAATTCCAGGGAATCGTACACCACATAAAAACATTATTTTCTAACCCGCAAAAGACTGTCAATCATGTGTGTTTACACAGAAGTCTAACATAAATATTCTAGAAATGAAGTTTTGACCCTTATCCTGGTTCTGTTTTAGTGTCTTAGTGTTTTATAAAATGTTGTTTACTTGAGAAATCACTCATTCTGGCCTTAACATATATTTATTCAAATCATTATTCACTGGAATTACATCGTACTAAATAATATTCTTGGACAAACTTTAATTTGGAATTATAGCGAATTCCGACAATGAAATATTGGATTTTTATATTATTTTGGTACATCAGAAGGTCGTTAGCACATCTCCACTATCCAAGCAACTGGAACATGAGCACATTTGAGACTTCAGGCATTTCAACACATTCAATATTGGAACTTGTTTTGAAAACAACTGAAATCAAATTGGAACTTTATTCATATGGACTTGTGCTAGAATTTGTGGTCTATTTTGAGAGTTATTCACAATACTGTAAGCTCTTTGCAAATTTTCACTTTGGTTTTGCTCCTTAATGTTATTTTGTTGAAGTCCATAAAGTTTTAACACCATTCTAAGTTGAAAATCCCAAATTCTCCAATGCATATCGTTGACTTTATTATTTTCTTTCACATGACTCTTAATATGACCATTAAAATAGCAAAGGAATTGTTCTTTCTAAATTTTGAATAAAAGACAGAAATAGTAACCAAGTCATTTGAAGTGCAACCTCTCAGAGTTCAATGCCCGATCAGTCACCAAGGTAAAGGTGACATCATTTTGATGAAGTGATATTTTAATGGTGAAATTTCGAGCTGCATAGTAAGCGTTGGTTTTTCTAAAGCGGAACATATACACAAAACTAAATTCGTGTTTTGTTACCAGTGAGTCATGCGAGTCATGCAAATACGGAACATTTTTGTTTTTAGCAAAATTAATTTTGTTAACGAATTAAATATTTTACGGGGATGCGTATCTTTGTCTTTTCTTTTTCTCTTTTTTGTCAATATAATTAAATCAACAAGTTTTTTTCTTTGTTTTAATGTCAGAAAAAGTTAATATTGCATGTGAACGATAAAATGCAAAATCGTCAAGATAAGATTGATATTCTAAAGAATGGTAATAAATGAATGTTTTGGAAAGGTTTATGAAAACACCAATATTAATGAAATTATTGATCTTTTAGAGATCTAAATAAATTATTATTAGATAGTGCAAAGATGTAATTTAGAAAAACCAAACGTTAAAAACATGTTAAAAAAAATCTTGAGGCCCCTCATGGTTGACGGAAGAATGGGTGGCCAAACTTAGTTTGGCAAACGTTTTGGAAATATATGTTCCAAGCTAGTAGAAAAGACATGTTCCAAATTAGTAGATACCATAATCATTTCAGAAATAGCCTTATTTTCAAAATGAAACTAGGAATAGGCAAGCAAATGACAAAGAAATGTGGAAATTTAAAATGATAATTGATAGAAAAAGTAAAGAAACAGCGTTGGGCTTTGACATTATGTGCAATGACGTCAAAAATCTTTATAACAATAATGAATTTCAATTGGACACTGAATCTGTTTTTGAGAATATATCCAATACTTATTGAGGAAACAAAAGAGTTAATAAAAGGATATAAAATAATAAAAGTTTAGGATATAATTGAATCATTCAGAAATACATTAGGGTAATTGAAGCAATTATGCTGGGCTAGAATGAGAACTTTCATTTTATAGCGTGAGTGAGCAGTGCGAATAATAATACTTTCATATGAAAGACGAGATTTTGAAATAGATCCTAACAATTATAAACCTAAGAAATTATTGCTTTGTTTTGAGAAATGTACCATCATGATAACGAAGGGAAAATGAGTATAGTTGGGAGAGAAAGCATTACTGTCTGAAGTACATGATGGTTTCAGAAACATTAATCCTGGATGTCATGCTATTATATACCTATTTAATTAATGCACATGTATTGTTTGCCCGAACAAATAATGATGACTATGTTGTACATCAGGAAACGCAGACCTTGTCTAGGTACACTTTTGCTTAAAAAACTTTGAAAATATTCTTTAACGTGAGTAGAGTGTAACGCATATTTAATTTACATAGTTTTTATGGGGTTTTTAAAAAAAGTTTTTTCAATTTATTGCATGCTATTGTAAAGTAAAATTGTATGTTGGACTTGACCTTATCCGAAATTGAGTTCATTTCTGCTTGATCTGATTGACTTTTTAAAAATTTTATTCTGTGTAAACAATTAATACATAGCTAAATTATTCTCTCTGCATATTGGCTTAATATCAGGATCGTTATTAATAGAAGAAGTAAATATGTTTATTTGGGTCTAGGTTTTGGAATTTCCTAAGTGTAATCCAGGTCATGGTTTTTATTTTGTAAACACTAGGATATTTATGGAAATTTATTTTCCATTGGGTAATGTTTTTATTTTTTAGAAAATGCTAATTGTGTCCTGATGTCAAGTAGAGAATTATATAATCTTGATGCTGAGAGGATTATTTCATTCGTGCTTTAAGATCTTGCACTCTGAAGTTGTTTTACATGTTGTGTCCAGTTGGGCTAAATTTTATTTCCTCAAATTATTGAATTCAAGTGATTATTTTCTCTGGATATATAAAAGTGCTCTGATAAAATTCTTGGATAGAATCATTCACTGGAATTTATAATCAGTTCAGACATGGAATAATACTACTGTGATTCAATAAAAGAATGTTGACACATCAACACTTTATAAGCTACCATAGACAAATCATTGTATTTATTCTGGACTTTAAATTACTAGCACTTGTGTCTGTAATTCTTGGATTATTTTTGGGATTTGTTTCGCAATACTGTAAGTTCTTTTTTCTCATTTTCACTTTGTATTCTAGGGAAATAAATTATTTGTTAAATTTTACTTTTACAAAGCAAGTTGTCTTTCACTCTTTTCTGTTACTTATTGTAAGCGCATAGACTTGTAACAAGAGTCAAATGCATTAGCAAACAGCAACACGGTTTTGATAATATCTATCTCCCTGTTAACTGAGACACTTTTGACTGTAACTTGAAGTGTAAACACACGTGCACACCTATACATTATTGCTTTAACTCTAGCTAAATCTCCAATCTCTTATTAAATGCCGCAGTAAAACTATTCTTTAATACTTTAACTGAGAAATATCTCTTTAATTATTTGGATCATTTAGCGAATTTTTCTTAAAATATCTTCATATTACACTTTTACTCCGTTCTTTATGAAACATACTTATGGAAAAGATCTCATCTACAACTGTAAGAACTGGGGCTATAGGTAATCAGTTAAATGAAAATTTTATCTGGGCCATAGACGTCAACGATTTGATATTCCACATACGTTTGACAACTATGATTCTTTTATCCAACGATACAAAATGTCATAAATTTTGTTCATCACAAAGTAAACCACACCTCTTTCCAAAGCATACCAAAATACTTATACCGCTTATCACATGAAATGTCACTGACCATTTTTCTTTCAATATTTCAGGTACTTTGTGGTTTTCTAAGCCTTTGTAGTATCAGATTGTGTCTAAATTAACCTTCTTCGTTGACATTTTGTTAACTTGCTGACGTTTAACGACTACATCCGGATAATGCTAAGCACCAAGGTGAGGGCGAATTGCCCAATCAGCCTTACCTCGTTGGGATTAGGCGTTGTGACCCACGCTGAATTCGCATTCATAACTAGACCGCAATAAACGGAAAGAAGCCTGACTTAAAAAACCGAGTGCTTTACCAGCCGCTAGATATTTGTTTTTGGTAGATTTGTTGCAACATGAGTTAGTGGGGCATACGAAAAGCACGTTGTTTTGTCAATGGTTCTTCATCTATCTAAGCCTAAAGGTGCTTGTTCTGGTCCCGGGACACCGTCCATCTATCATGAGTTGGTCATACCTTGCTGTCAGCACATTGTCGCGTTTCACATACTTTACATGCGCAAAAGGATATCACAAGCCGTTATTACATAAGTGTACTCATTTTTGCACCAGGGTGTTAGCTAGACAGTCGTCTAATATTGGATCACGTTTGCAGTGCCTATGCCTCCATCAGTGTTGCAGTCTCCTTGTCATCCCATTCGTTGCCCATGGTCTTTTGCTTCTGGCTCTCAAGTGCTGACGACTTAGTGAATCAAATAAAGAAATGTTAAGAATAACATCGTGCATAAGGTATCACAAACGTTTACACTGCTACTGCAGATCGGGACCAGACACCTGTGCAAATGGTCCTGTTGCTTTTCTTACGCAAATCCCTGCATTTCTCCCTGCACAAGTTCTAAAAGACAAGGGCAATAATCGCACTCCAGCATTGTGTTCCGTACATTTGCAAAAAGAAAAATTCA
This sequence comes from Megalonaias nervosa, assembly GCA_016617855.1. Lineage (NCBI taxonomy): Eukaryota > Metazoa > Mollusca > Bivalvia > Unionida > Unionidae > Megalonaias > Megalonaias nervosa. Next base: position 5,031 of record JAECUM010025542.1, read on the forward strand.
TCTGTGCACAACACAAGTCTAAAGACAAGCGTCCGCACCTGTTTAAATACAACATGACATCAGCCGGAATGCCAAAAGAGCGGGCCTAAATCAATAGTGACGCTGATTGTGAATACGAACAATACGAGGACTTAGGTCCAGACTATCCGAAAAGATACTTGCGCGGTACTTACAAGGAAGAACAAGATCGCTACTGCACTAGCTACAGCTAAAGGGAAACTAGACTGGTTAGAAAACAGAGGCTCCGTAGCTAGAGGTCTGGGCAATCGAAAAGCAGGACCAGAAGGATTCGCCGCTTCACTTGCAGAAAAATGAGCTTCGCGAAAGCGGCAAAGACCAACCCCATGTCTGATCCCAATGTTCCTCGCTCGTCTATCTATTGTCATGTTATGCATTGTCTGAGCTATGTTTACGCATCGTAAGGATAGAGTAAGGGTCATAAAACCCACTGCAGGGGTTCAACATTCTATTGGGATCCTGCTTCCTTTTTTTAAAGATGCTGCATGCTTACCATAAAATTCTGACGCAGATGGTTTTTGTTCCAGTCTTTAGCCTGACACATGTGTTATCTGCGACAAACATTTTCAACACTCGCATACCAATCAATTAATACATTGCATTTCAGTATATTACAATAACACAGGATTTACATCTTATAATATTTGCATGTGGCTGGGAGCATGTGTCGTTCTTCGACACATCATTGTTAGTGTATGCGAGATCATGACAAAAACATGCGAGGTCCATCTCGTTGACTGGATTCTAGCCTGGTCTTGGACTATCGCGAGGATCTAGTTCTATATCCAGTCGAATCCCTGGGCCACAGTTATTATACCCAACTAAATATTTATCTCTTGGGTATTTTGATCACGGCGGCAATGGAATCGTCTGACTACCCAGCGCCGATGCAATATCACCACCGTGTGAGGTAGCCCCCGACACAAATTTATATTTTTTTAGCGCCACATCACATTCACACCCGTGTGGTTGCGCGCCATTTATTTTTTGTGGGGACTACTCGTTCGTCTAATGTGTCAGTATAACTCATACACATATGGGCATATTAATATTCCAATATGGCAGCAGCAGTCGTCTCTGTGATAGCCACAGTCAATTCATTATCCAAGGAGAAAATAACGTTTACTATACCGCGACGAGTTTCACATAGCTAACGTTTCTGCAACACAATCCCCAGCCGGTTAAAACACAACGAGGTCCTGCACAACAGAGTATGTGCGATAATCATAGGTCCTTCTGGGCTTGGTAAGACTCAGTTGTTGTTAGACCTCGTAATGAGAATGCTATGATGGAGCAAGTTATACATAGTTGCGCACTTGCCATCGAGGACACAGAAGGCGGTATTAACAACGTGGTCGTGTACGACGAGGTGATCCTTTAGAAGTAACCTAATCCAGAAGTGATAAGTTTCCAAGGGTATACACAAAAACACGGATGTAAGAGATCTGACACAAAGATACACATATCCCCCAAAATCATCCGGGACAACGCCAATATGGTATTTGTGTTAAACGTAGTAGACTCACGCTCAGAAATATTCATGCCACATTGTGTTCCGGAGACAGGAATTTCAAACACCGTTTTAAAATATTCTTTTCACATGCCGAGGCTACACCTCACGGGTATGTTAACTCAGCAATATCAACGCCAGTGCGATACTGGAAAGCCCTCGAGCTAGTTTAGGCAAAAAATTCCACTAGATGACTATTCCAGCAGTGCAGGTCCCTCAGTGATGTTCGTCAAAGAGGTCACGGATAATGCTGACTTGAGGCCTTATCCTAAAAAGCGCAGATTCCTCGAGATACAGCTGTTTATGTTTACTCCGTCGTCAATATGCTTTTTACTAGCTCGCTTGGGAGCATTGTCAGGTGGAGTTGTCGCATGTAGGTGTGCCTCTGTGATACTTTCAGACAAAATCATACTTGTTGAGGGGATGGACGGACGAAAGAAGTTAGCTGACGCCTCATGTAGCGCAACTGATCACACGCGACTTAACAACATAAACATGCTTAACAGCACATTCCACCGCGTCTGATGTTACATTGAGTGAAAACCAAATTAAAAAGCTAGGATCGGCTGTCAAAAACAACTGTGGAGGTTATTATCCAAAACACAGCTGACGCTGGGGGGTGGGGCATATGAATGAGGCACGTTTGCACGTCGTGGAATGGAAAAAAAGCTATTGGCCGCTGAGTTTACAAATATCCAAATCCGGTGGAATATTCTCCATCACTAAGATATACCTGCTGCCCACTGGAAAATCCACAACAATTGCTGCCGCAACAGCCGTTGAAAAAGCCGCTGAGCTTGGCGCTGCAGGATATGCCGCGATTAAAATAATACAGCAAGCCAGAGGTCAGCGAGTTGGTCGGGAACCCAAAGCCAGAGATCGAAGTCTAAGATTAACCCCAAGTGGAACTCAAGTGTACTACAAAAGGTTTCGGCTGCCTCTGTGGGGCCATCGCCAAATTATGATTTACCTGAAATGGCACAGAAAAACACGAACCAAGTATTGAAGATCTCTTTTCATGCACGATAAATTACCTGATACGCCACGGACCCATGAAAAGGAATAATATTAATCTAGATTTGCATTAAGGTCGGGGTACTCATAGGGTCTAGTATTACATCAATCCACTCAACACCATTTGTTGTGATTCTTATGGTTTGGTGCCACAACAAATATTTATCAAGTATATCACCACGAATAGAAGCGATTCATTGCTCTGGGTATAAACGCTGCCAACACAAACTGCGGTAAAGCCTTCTACATGAGGGATAGAAGCTATTTCGGCACCTATTGCCATGACAAACTTAATCAATCCGGTGACCGCGTTGCACAAGTATACAGAACGTTACCACCAATCGGGATAATTAAACCTTGCTGTAATTGAAATAACAATATGACAACTTACAAATATGGATGATCAAGAAAACGCGGAAACGGAGACAAACTGCGTTCGTGATTAAATCAAAATTCGCAACAAAAGATGATTTAGCCGCATTAGTGGACTACACATAGATAGATAAGGGCAAACTTGTCGTGTTTCAAAATCAATTTGGCCAGAAAAAAAATAGCAACGTTAAAGTAAATATATTATTACTAGAATGCCAGAGTCGGTGGCCCACAATTTCGCCGAAATCAATTAGGCAGGAATATTTAGTGATTCGGAGATGTCCCGTGCGCTTATCCCATTTGAAATTCGGAGACATAATTCGTCGAGAACTCAACATGAGCAACAACAAATTATTGTTTTGCGTGAGCCTAAACGAGACCAAGGCGCGGCGACAAAATACGTGGAAGTCCAAACTGCTATACAGAAACATGATCAGGATGAACACACAAAGGCATTTAACCGTTTACAAAAAATGTCAATAACGATTCTAAAAGTATTAATGAATGTTTTGGGAAGCCCACTATCGTACTAGAATAACTTGCCGATATTGCCACTAAACTAACCGCACTGAAAACAACATAAAGTTGAAAAGTTACAATCTGAACTAGAAATTGCTGAGACCGATATCAATACACTCACAACCCATTTCGGGGTCGTCGATAAATCAATCAGTGATTTCCGCGACGACAATAAAACCATCGATTAAATTTTTGGAAACCCCAATGTAATTCCATTGAAACAAGCTGATATTGCCAAGAAACTAACCAAGCTGGAAACAGCAGAAACACCGCAGGATAATATTAGATCGTTACAAACTTATCTTGAGCTAATCAAGTTTGCGATCAGAATAGTTTGAGATGAAGTTGGCGAACTCCTACCTGGTGAAGTTAAAAAATATTTGGAAAAGCAAATGGAGAACCCAGACAAACCCCTCTGTGATGGTGTGTATGCAAGCCGAAATGGTTTTTATATTAATAAATCTGGTATTCGGTTTATTGTCAACCCGTTGTCTCAAACAGATGTGCTGGAGACACGGCGCGATTTAGTTGTTAAAACGTTGAACGATATTAGAGGCGGCAAACACCCGGTCTTTGGGATAAATAATAATCTAAAATCAGACTTTGAGCAAGACTTTTACTCATAGTGTCATCTGGAGCGGGAAAGTGGAAGGGAATAAGATGAGAGGAGCATTTTTCCTTTTTCTACTGAACACAATGTCGTTCATCGAATCTCATTACAGAACGAAACAAAAGTCATCATTAGTTTCCAACAATCCCCCCTCCTCTGAACAGATACACGGATACACCAAAGCTGACTCCAGCGTTGGATTAAAAGAAACTGGTAAGGGCCACGGTCGGAGGGGGAAAGTAGTTTGGTTAAATATTGTTTTTAAACTGGTCCCAGATGACCAAAATCTGCCTCAAGCAGACTATGTTTTCTGTATTGAACTTTAATACATAATCGCGTGCCATGGCACCCCGACTTCAGGTCAATAAATGTCAGCATTATTATATAATGGACCCTCAGCTGTATTTACGTAATAAAACTCAACAACGCAGAGATTGCGAACTGAAATCGACCAACACCAACGAAGACTTCGGCGATATAAATGTGTTCTTAGAATCATTGGCGTCGCATGTGGTACAGCTTCCACGGCCATGGATGGGTTTGGTGTAAATGGAACAGCGACCTCATTGACGATTCGGGGACTCTCTGATGATGTATCTATTTTCGCTGGAGCAGCTAATGCTGATGAAATATTGTATTCGAAAGTCATTGATTATTCCACGCTGACCGTAGATGAATGCGCCACTGTTTTGACAGAGCCAATCAACTTTAAGACACAAAAGCACAAAACAAGGCCGTCAGACGGTGATAAATGACCATGTGGTGTAATGAAGCAAAAAAAATAATGATAATTGATGTTGTTATCAAGTGATTTTTTTTTGCTGTGAAAAAGTCCTACTATAGTCCCACGTTTTCTCTCAGTCAGAAGATATTTTTAGCGATTAAAGTTGTTGCCAATTTGCAACTCGTTTCTGTTATTGATGTTCCACTGCAACTAGAATTTCATCATGAATACAAGCAAGGTTATTGCACTCTTATAAGTCTACGTCGGTCTCAGACATAGTTGATTCAATTTTTTTGAGAAGTTTACGTTCACGAGGTAGTGTAAAACAACCTTTGTTTTTCTTGCTGCTGTATCTTATCAAACGTTTCTACTATGCAACCGGCAGTTAGATTTATATAAAGACTGGCGTACCTTTCCTCGAGTTTGGGTATCTCATCGAGTATCAGACCTATTCTCTCAACATTTATGATTATAAGAGATTTGTTTTTCAAAAATGATCTTACAACAGGACATTGTGCACTTATTTGTTTCCAATCATACTTATTAGAATTATAACTTTCTAATTAATTTCACTTGGGCGGGCTAAGAAGACACTGTTTGGGATGAGCACTGACATACACGACGTTCACATCAGCAGCTGCAGGGTGCGCAGGGGATGGGTGAGTGGTGCCGGTATAAAAATGTTTTCAAGACCTTCCTAACTTTCTTGCTTCCCTTTCTGTGCCCAATGACAGCACAAAATAGCAGACGACAGTGCTCCCTCCCCCGCTAGTCAAGTGCTTGATAATAATGTGAGCTTGGTATGAATTACAGAAAAAAATTAAAATGATACATACATTGTTATCTTGTATGATTTCTATTTCCAGGACTTTACTTCTGCAAGGAGTTTGAAGAAAAGAAAAGCTGTGTTCGCCTGAGTTTAGTTTATTTTTAAAATTTATTTTAAAACTAGTCTTATTCATTTATCGTTGTGAAAACGATGCATCATGTACCTTTCCTGATACTTTGAATAAAAGAGGAAGTTGTGTTGAATTAGCCTAGCGGGTTCCTGCCTATGGCTACTATACGTCGTTATTTCGACATCGCAACCGTTAACATTACAGAATGCCCTTCGGCATGCTGTTTACAGGGTTATTAACCAATAACTATTAAATTTGAAGTATGCTGTGTTAGTGTTTTGTTGATTTTAATGCCATTCTTCAGTACATGATACATACGCTATACATGGCGCACAGTATAGTTGGTGGAGGAAAATCCCGAGAAGACCACAAGAACGACCACCGGCAATAATACAACCACTTCCGGTTGGTGGATTTCATTGGATCAATCCTGCGCACATTGATCTACAAAATAAAGTGCACGATCACAACATCAACAGTAACCACGGATACTTCTTTTACTGAGCATTTCCAAGACGCTCACAACGATTATCCGCTGGCCTCAGAAGCACATTCGGTGCACGGTACATGGCTGTCCTCGTGTCAGTGCGCGATCGCTGATGAGTACGGACGCAAATACACAGAGTGCACCAAACTGGTACCAAGTCTTAGGACCAAACACAGTTACACGTGCGAAATCTGCAGCTGTACTTGCGATTGTGTATGCGTGTAACCAAAATCCATCGAGTGTTTTAGATTCAGATGAACACGGATCTACCGACAAAGGTCACCAGTTACTTTGAAAGGATATTGTCAAGCTCATAAGCAATGCCGTACTTGGAAACACCATGGAGAACCTGTGCAAGCGAATTCAAGTAGATCTTGTCCGTGATAGTGAGAAAAACAACAAACGTTAAAGGCACATCGATGACTCGGTCTTTGAATCCAGAAAAATGTTTGATGGTGGAGCTATTGCCGTTCAGAAACCAAAGATGTTGTGTAGGTGGATAATAACAATGCAAATATACCGGATAGGTTGACGCAGATGTAATAAGATCAACCGGTAATATATTCTTGGAAAACATTACAAGATATATCCTCATTGCGTGAATGTACCACCAGCAAATTCGGTATCACCACTCAGACCGATGCTGTTGTTTTGACAGCTTCCACTGATAGTATCACAATATAAGTTGATCGCGACCTTCGATGTTATCCTATGTCTGGACCCTCATGATAATCTCCACAGAGGATTAGTTTATTCTCTGGAATTTAGTTTTGATCTTCTGGCCAAGCTAATACGGTTCTGATACTCGACTGCGCAATATCTACAAGATAACTTTAGGTAAATATTTCAGGCTCTCTCAGTCGTATGGCAACTTCGGAATCTTTCCTGCAGCTAAGTTTATTTTTTTTTGCATGATTTCATCGTTGATTGATTCTATTTCGTACGCGCCCACGGAAAGCTTAACTGTTTGCCAGTCAAGGCCGTCATCTGGTTTAGTTTGATACGAGGCACTAACGAATTGTTAAACCGTAAACCTCGAAGTCTTTTCGTCTTATATTTTGCCGATTATAATACATGCGTAATGATGCAAGTGCAATTTCCAGACCTCGTCATGACGTAACTTCAATAACCCTAGGAAAACTAGAATATATTCGAGCCTGGTTGAACTTACATATATCATTGTAACCGTACTCGGGGTTGTATTCACAACTATTGTTTGCAAAGCTATGTCCACGTCGATTACACAATGATGCTTTTAGTTGTGGTGATGATCTGTTGCCGTCATTTTTAATCTTGGTGACCTTAGTAGCTACAGACTTCGTCTACAAGATCAATCATAATTGATACATAGGACGATCAATGATATCGTGAATGAGAATTGTTGACAAACATATATATCTTCATTAATTATTCAGCCGAAAGTATTGCTAGCACAAACTGATACTACTATTATTTCTAATTTTGATGCAAGATCATCTGGCGTAATACAACTATGTAAGGTGAAATCACTTACTGTGACCGATGCTCCGATGCGTTGAGCACAATGCTGCCTATTTTTTCACTGAAAGGTTATCATTCTTGTTTGTCAGATAATTTTTATTGATATCTTTAAGAACTTTAAGCTAGAACCGATCATAATTATCACCTTGCGCTATGGCACCGTCATATTTCATCCTAAAACTCACGTGTGCCATTCATTTGCAGTGTAAACAGGTTTCTGTATTTCTTTGGTTAATTAAAAAAGTTCCAGTTAGGCGGATTAGTGATGGAAAATGGTACTAAAAGGTCGGCAACTCACTGACTTCCCTTTGCCATCAGTTTAATCCCAAGTGATTAACGATGACTGATATTCTGGTGGCTCATGTTCCTCCGTAAATGAGCAGGCTACTTATTTTTCAGCTTAGGCATCTTCAGCGGTTGTTTGTGAGCGGTCAGCTGCAAATATCGCTGCTTAAACTTTATCTCATAGGAAGAGGATCCTTTCAGTAATTTATCACGGCAGTTCTTTGCGCGACAGATACAGTAACTCTTGACTGCTTCGGAATGTGTTACAGCTGCAATATCCTTTTCTTCAAAACCTGTGCAAAGTTCTTGTGTGGTTTGTGTCACGTCTAACATATGACGGACGAGCATATGACGGACGACGGACTGGATATACTCTTGAAGTATTCGAAGTTTTTCTCGAATCGCTAGCAAATTGGAGCCTGCTTTCGAATGGATTGTAATTTATTTCGTTGTCTTCAAATATCTTTCAATCCTGTTCTATAACAACCTCGAATATTATTTAAATAGACTTTGACAAATCCAAGAGGAGTTCGTGATTCGTTAAGGGATTGCGTGGTTGAGAAGGAATTTCGTTCTAGGTCACATCACCGAAATATCAAGTTCAGTAATGATTTTCTAACTCGTAGGAATCGATCCCGTTGAATACTATTCATATGTCTGCGTTATCGCGGATCACGTTAAGATGATGTGCGTGTCGTTGAGTCACGTAAATCACACCTGCGTTTTCATTTTAGCCACGTGCAAATAATCTCGGGATTCTTGACGACCCAGTATTACTTCTTCGTATACAACAAGATTATTTAAGGACGCATCGAATTTATCCATGGATGGTGCATTAGTGATAAACAAATTGGTTCATCCTAGCCATCAGCTACGAGATCGTCAACGTTGTTAAAATCGCGAAACACGTCGAAACATGATTGACCGTATACCGAATGTGCCTATAAATATAATTTGTCAGAGGTAAACCAACACATAATAAGATTTTAACAACAATTTTACTTTTCTCCTGATCCTGATAGTCCAATAATGGTTGCACTCTTTGAATTTGAAAATGCTCAGTGATATTTTCTTTACCTATTGGGGTTGATTCAAGTGCTGATAATCTATTATGTTGAGCATAATTGTGGTCAGTTTACTTGCGTAAAGACGACCATGTGACGATTTTTCTTTATCTATAATAGGTTGTCAAGCATCTGATGCTTTATCATTATTAATAATCGTGTTTTCATATTGTGTACCTTGTCGTACATAAATAAGAACTAAACTTGCAACTACGGTCACGTTAACCATTATAAGATTTGTCATTCAAGGTGTATGTGTACACTGTGGAATTATGACATATTCATTTGATGGACCTTGGTTGTAACGACAACAGAACAAGAAAGCTGTTCATGGCGGGATAAAAATCATTATTTTGGGATTATTATGAACTCCTCCAAAGACATTTTGGATTACAGCATTATGGTACAAGAAGACTACCGGTGCAACGGCACATTCAGGGCTATTGTTACATCAGCACATTCGAGACTGGAATTCATTAAGAACATTATATAGCTTTGGACTTGTGATAGAACATTTAAGATTATTTGGGAATTAATTCACATTACTGCAAGTTCCTTTTAAATTTTCATTTATAACTTAGAGAATTAAAGTTATTGTTGAATTTTACGAAACCTGCCGCTTTTGCTTTTTCTTTTACTTAGTTTAAGGCCAAAGAGTCGCAGCACAATAGTCTTGAATGTCCTGGTATAACACAATGATGCAATTTAGAATGTCTTTGAATGAGTTAAATAAATCTAAAACAATATATTAGTCAAAAAAAAAATCCTTGAGAATTTAGGAATTCCAAAGAATATTTTAAATAAATAATTAACACAACTGCACACTCTGATCATGGATTCAAACAGACTGATATAGATCAAGAGACCCTTAAGTGAAGGGCAGTATACTGCTCATAATTGCACAACGAGAAGACCAAAGGAGATCCAGCAGTACTAAACTGCTGTGACGCAGAAGGAATTTATGACAACTCCATTCTTCGCGACGAAGCTGAGACTGCAGTTAAGTCACTGACGAAAGGAAAGTCAGCTGGAGTTCACAACATACAAGCAAAGCTTATTCAAGTCGGAGAAGAAAAGATAGTCGCAGTCCTAACAACAATCTTCAGCAAGATCTGGCAGATAAGAGAATGGCGCACCGCACTGACTCATCGTCGTCTTTGATCATATTGCCTTGGTCAACTTGCTTTCCAAGAAAGGAAACCCATAGCTATAGCAAAACCACAGAAACATCAGTCTGATCAGCCATCCGAGCAAAGTCATGCTGAGGATAATTCTCAACAGACTAAAGCATCAAGCAGAGAAAACTATCGCTAAAGAGCAGGCAGGCTTCCAAGCAGGAAGGAGCACCTCAGAACAAATATTCAATCACAAACTCCTTCACGAGAAATATCTTCAGCATCAACACAATCTATACCATGTCTTTATAGTCTTCAAGAAGGCCTTTGGCCGGGTATGGCATGTGAATTATGGGCAACTATGAGGAAGTACAACGAACTCTCTGACTTGGTTGAGCACCTCGACACAATCTCCACAGCATACGGTATGAAGATTAGCGATAGCAAGACCAAACTGATGACAAATAACACCAATGGCATCAGTGCAGAGATTAAAATCAGGTGAAAGACGCTAGAAGCAGTGATAAACTTCAAGGACTTGGGATCAATTATCACAGATAAGGTCTTCAAACCAGAACTACTTTTCAGGATAGCCCAGATAACAACAGCAATTGCAAGGTGGAAGGAAACCTTTGGCCCCCTTTCAGATCGTTCCATAACCACGGTAAAATATGGAAGGGCGCTAAAGGAATTGTGAATATTTGACACACTGAAATCATATTAACCAACGTCCAATATGGAAAGGCGCCAACATTGCTCTTGGTTCTAAAATAAAGCTGATACGCTCCATTGTCATATTTATATTTCTATGTGCTTCTATGTATCTGATCTACATAGTAGGATTGAAACCTTGGGAATGAGATGTTACTGCAAGATCTTGTGCATGTGTTAGTGTGCCAGTGGCCTGTAATGTTGCGACATGTTAACAGTCTTTAGATGTATCACAAAAATACAATCCCAAATGTCATTGACTGAATTCGCTATAATTTCAAATTAATGAATGAGTTAGACTAAGAAGTATTAATGAGGACTTTGTAATTCTAATGAATAATTTAAATAATTTAATCCACCCAAACTAAAAACCGAACAATAAAATAAAACCGATTCTACATAGGATGTTGAGATAGCATTGCATAGTGTTTCAAGTAAACAACACTGATACAAAAAGCTGCGACACAATATTAAAGCCAGGATGTAGGTCAGCTGGCTTTCTAAAACATTAACGGTTGTCAGTAAGTTTCGGAATTACCAAGTGAAAAGCCAATGTCGGTGACTCAGATTCAGATAAACTCGTTTACCTCCATTAATAATGTTCCTAATATTTAATCTGTACTCATAGAGAACTATTAGCCAAGTATTAGTTGGTTAAAAAATAAATGTCACTAATCACATACACTACGAACTTGATTTTGGACTAAGGTGAATTAATAAATACAAATATGCATATCATATAATCATGGAGAAAGAAGCCAGCACGTATTATAAATTAAATATACAAAACATCTGCCACCAGTCAATTAAGATAAATATTTTAAAGAGTCAGATTAAAATGTTCCCTTAGGAACAATGAAATACATATAAACAGTGACTGACAAAAAGCAGACACAAAGCGTGACATACGTAAAACAAGAACTATTTACTTTTTGGCACAGAGGAGGGTAATCTACCTTTAATAATGAGTGCGTATAAAGAAATAGACAAATCTAGAAATGGATTAGTTATCCAGGAAGGAGGCAAATGTAATTTGATGCAAACGATCTCCACAGTAGCGATATCTTGTTTGAGGTGAACTTTATAGTTCATTGCACATAACATCATTTGTTTTATTCTATCTGTAAATCAGTATTGTTTCAGATCAGCGTCGTTACATGCAGCTAAAGGTACCTCATTCGTTTCAAACAAAATATTAAAAACGATGAGGTACTTTCGTCTACATTTAATGACGCTGACCTCAAAATTTACTGATTTCCAGATATGGTAGTAAAGTTCGCGATTCTGTGTGGAACAAACTATAGCTATCTAAGTAATTGCGAAAAAATCCCGTTTGATATGGCACCATCTATAACTCAACTTCCCGAATAACTTTCACTACCACAACAACAATAAGATCGTCTACATTTAATGACGCTGACATCAAAATTTACTGATTTCCAGATATGGTAGTAAAGTTCGCGATTCTGTGTGGAACAAACTATAGCTATCTAAGTAATTGCGAAAAAATCCCGTTTGATATGGCGCCATCTATAACTCAACTTCCCGAATAACTTTCACTACCACAACAACAATAAGATCGTCTACATTTAATGACGCTGACCTCAAAATTTACTGATTTCCAGATATGGTAGTAAAGTTCGCGATTCTTTGTGGAACAAACTATAGCTATCTAAGTAATTGCGAAAAAATCCCGTTTGATATGGCGCCATCTATAACTTAACTTCCCGAATAACTTTCACTACCACAACAACAAGAAGAAGCTATTTGCATTGTAAGGAATGGTGGTAGAAAGTGCATGTGCATATACCAGGACCCAAGGACATGTCAGCACAATAGTTGACACACATCGCTGCCTATCGCTATAAAACTGTACGTACGAAGAGTTGAAAAGCCAATTAAAATAAACCCTTTCAACTAAATGTACGTCAGCATAATAGTGTTATGGCGGCAATTAAAGATAAATCCCTAAAAATTTAAATACTGAGAATTTATAAAATAATATAACATAGGAAAATAAATGCAAGCTTTCAGCCATCACTCCTCTGCCAAAATCAAAAACGTACTATGAAGAGAAACCTTTCAACGGCACGTCAACACAATATGTTACCGTTTAAGTCATTTGTTTTATCCACGATTCATCTGTCATAAATTTCAACCACCTACTAATTCACTCTCTCTGTTTCTTCCGTTACAACATAAGCACCACGTATCTTGATGCTAACTTTAGGCTACCGTCACTTCTACTGCCGTTAAAATTTCAGCCACGACATATTTTCCTCATTCGGCATGCCAGTTACTTTCCAAAACCAATATATTCACTCTCTATGCTTCGGACTGCGGACCCCTAACAATATTCTCTCCAGCGGGTTTGGAATGTATATTTATATTCCATGTCATAATGTAACTAGGACGAGCGTTTGCAATTTCTGACCCTGCGACTGACTTCTCTCTCTCTCTCTCTCTCTCTCTCTCTCTCTCTCTCTCTCTCTCTCTCTCTCTCATTCTTGCTGATTGCCTGCATTTATATTTTCAGAGTCCTATAAAGTAGTATTTTGTTGTATTATTTTCATTCACATCATTATTTATTATACGCCGTAAGCGTGACATGGTCATGTGCCCTCGCTGTTGATGTAAACCAACAAAACGTCAACGTAGCTTGCAAATATTTTACACATACCGAATTTGTATGCTAATGTCAGAACAGGTAGTATCAGTGGGAAGGGCTAAATTATCATACAGTCACATAACGTGAATCAACTGCAGAGTCCAAAGGGAAAAGAGAGGAAAATTGAAAATGTAACTAGTGCTTTTATCTAAGATGATCATGCTAGTGATGATGTGCTATTCGTTTCGCAAACGTTGCAAGCAGAACAAGATTCTGATGTCGAAGTTATCAATGAAGGCATTTAAGCGAAAATTAGAGCCAAGTTTGGAATTCTTAATAAAAGTATCTTCAAAGGAAAACTAAAAACAAACGCTTGATATCAAAGGTCTCAAAAATACCCGGCAACCTCTGTTTGACCTGGCAAATAGGAAGATATATAATTGTACTGATGGACGATTAGTGGAACGTTTGCCTCGAACAAAAGATGCCGGAAGATATTTATACTATATACCATTTCACTGAAGGAGAGAACCATTACAGTGACATGAACGCCTACGTATCTAAATGGGCTCTGAAGCGTAATTATGAACCTATATCTTAAAGCATTTGCCTTCTCTTCGGAGTGACATCATGCCACAACGACATCATACCCAGAAACCCGAAAGCTTCAGGAAATGATGACGCTTTCCAAAGCAAAGATATAGATGCTGATTGAATGAGCACAATATCTGCGCAGCTAGTGACACACTGAATGAGAATTCTGAAGAAAAACTGTCCCGGTTGGAAAACCAGCTAGGTCATATCGCAACACAGGGAGAAAATGATTCAGATGCTAAAGACAGACTTAATTGAAAAAACAAAGACACTTCAAGAAGCTGTTGCTCTATCTGAAACAAAGAGAGGAAAAACTAATGAATGATAACCGGGAGATGTTTATTCAGATGTCACCTATTGCAGTCCCGGAAAACTAGATCAAAGGAATCACTAAAGAGAGCCACACAAGAATAAAGTTTGATCTCGAGAAACTGAAGGATCCCGAAGTAGCAGAAGCCTTCCGGGCAATGATTGGTGGGAAATTTGCACCGCTCACCATCCTCGACGCTGACGATACAGACATGGACACGTTGATCAGCACCTTTAATACAGCAATGATAGAAACAGCCAGCGAGATCCTTGGTAGACATGCCCAGTCAAGAAGCCCTGGGTCATAGCTGATGTCCTGAACCTGTGTGACAAGAGGAGGGAGCTGAAGAAGAAAAAGAACGATACAGAAAGGGCAGAGCAGTACAAGGCAGTCAACCGGGAAGTCAAGAAAAGCATGAAAAAGCAAAGGAGAACTGGATAGAAGAACAGTCCAAAGACATTGAAGGAAACTTGAAAAGGAACAACAGCAAGAAAGCGTACCAAATGGTCCAAGATCTGACAAGCGCAAAACAAAGGCGACTTACCTCCTTACAGGACAAAGCCGGAAACTGCCTCACAGAAGAAAAAGACATTCTGAAAAGATGGACAGAGTACTGCGCAGAACTTTACAACCACCGAGCCACTGAACGTCCCTCCAGCAACTAACAACGACAACCACCCTATCCTACGTGAAGAAGTAGAAGCAGCAGTGAGATCGCTGAAAAAGAGGAAGTCAGCAGGAGTGGACAACATCCCAGCAGAACTGGTCCAATCAGGAGGAGAAGCAATGATTAGCGCCCTCACAAACATCTGCAAAAAGATCTGGCAAACAGGAGCATGGCCATCGCCGTGGACCCAATCACTGATCATCACCCTCCCCAAGAAAAGCAACTTGCAACAGTGTCAAAATCACCGTACAATCAGTCTTATAAGCCATCCAAGCAAAGTCATG
Source organism: Megalonaias nervosa (assembly GCA_016617855.1). Taxonomy (NCBI): domain Eukaryota; kingdom Metazoa; phylum Mollusca; class Bivalvia; order Unionida; family Unionidae; genus Megalonaias; species Megalonaias nervosa. Next base: position 20,322 of record JAECUM010025542.1, read on the forward strand.
TTGAGGATACTGCTGAACAGTCTAAATCCACAGGCTGAAAAGATCATTGCCGAGGAGCAGGCAGGTTTCAGAGCAGGGCGCAACACAACAGAGCAGATCTTAAACCTCAGGATATTGTGTGAGAAGTACTTCCAACACCAGCAAGATCTGTACCACGTCTTCGTGGATTTCAAGAAGGCATTTGACAGGATATGGCATGCAGCCTTGTGGGCGACCATGAGACTGTACAACATCAATGCCAACCTCATTACAGTAATAGAGCACCTCTATGACAAGGCCACCAGTGCAGTATACTTCAACGGCAGCATCGGGTACTGGTTCAGAACAACAGTCGGAGTCAGACAAGGCTGTCTGCTCTCCCACATTATTCAACCTCTTTCTGGAGAGAATCATGGCTGACGCACTTGAAAATTATGAAGGGACAGTCAGCATCGGAGGCAGAACAGTCACCAACTTACGTTTTGCCGACGATATTGATGGACTAGCAGGAAATGAGCAAGAACTAGCTAGCTTAGTAGAGAGCCTCGACCAAACCTCCGCAGCCTACGGCATGGAAATCTGTGCAGAGAAGACCAAAATGATGACCAACATCACCAAGGGTATCAGCACTGACATCAGGGTCCAAGGTACGAAGCTAGAAACAGTCCAAGCTTCAAATATTTGGGGTCAATTGTAACAGATGAAGGATCGATGCCTGAAGTACTCTCCAGGATTGCGCAGACAACAGCAGCGCTGACAAAACTGAAGCCCATCTGGAGCGACAAGAACATCGCACTCAGTTCAAAGGTCAGACTGATGCAGTCACTGGTAATCTCCATATTTCTCTACGCTTGTGAGTCATGGACCATAACAGCTGACTTAGAGAAAAGGATACAGCCCACAGAGATGAGATACTTCCGAAAGATCCTCGGCGTCACATACAAAGACCGTGTCATCAATGAAGACATACGGCAAAGGATCAGACAAGCCATTGGGCCTCACGAAGACCTCCTGACCACAGTCAAAAAACGTAAACTGCAGTGGTATGGGCATGTCTTACTACCATCAGGACTTGCCAAGACAATCCTGCAAGGCACTGTACAAGGAAGAGGAAAGAGAGGCAGGCCGAGAAAGAGGTGGGAAGACAACATTCGGGAGTGGACAGACTTGACACTGAGCGACTCACTGAGAAAGACGGAAAATCGAGAGGAATGGAGGAAGATGGTTGTCCGGTCTCATGCGGTGCCCCAACGGTCTACCAGACTACGGGACTGATGATGATGATGATGAAACTTATACATCAACATATGGATGTAATCCTGAAAAGGAAAGATTATATTGAGGGAAAGGTAGACACAATTTGTACTAGGATGATATTCGGTAAAAAAAAAGATAAGCGTGCTCATCGAATGGAAATACTTTGCAATTACAGGATATTCCCTGGGAGCAAACATCATTATATATCCCTAGCGTTACTTTTTCCAGATGAATGACAATTAATGGTCGTGTAGACTAATCTTGTGATAAATCCAAACGTATGATAAAATCATTATTTCCGAGAGCAAAGAAAGCAGCAATTACCTGAACTATATGAAATTAAATGTACTAGTTTAAAGAACTATTGAGTTATGAGACAATAGGTATTTTAACAATGTGTCTAAAATAGTCAATACTTTTATCAAACTTTCGTTCATTTTTAAGAATCTGTATATTTTTTTACCTTTCTTATTTTTTCAATAACATAAATAGCACCAATTTAAACTGGCCATAAATTGACATATGTCGAGGGACTATGTTAATCTAAAGGTCTTTACTTTAAACTTAAAATAATTCTCTCTCTCTCTCTCTCTCTCTCTCTCTCTCTCTCTCTCTCTCTCTCTCTCTCTCATTAAAATGAATAAATTGAGATTCAGGAACTATTGGCTTTGCTTAGTATGGCCACGTACCCGACGTGGAATGGCCACATTTGTAGAGTGTCGAGTGCACAATATATCAGTTTGTTTTTATATATCTAAAGTAATATTCGTCTCTTTCTAAGAGAGAGAGAGAGAGAGAGAGAGAGAGAGAGAGAGAGAGAGAGAGAATATCCTATTTGTATGCCTTCTTAGTATTGATTCTGATATTTAATTCCAGTAGTGTAAGATACTTTAGCGTCCATGACCGATGTACGCACATGCAAACTGAGGCTTAATTGTTTTGCATGAGGTGCTGCGTATTGGACCGTTAAGTGAAATATAGCTTTTCTCATTTGTCAGTTTCAATTTTTACTTCCAAGATCTAAATTAGTGTTAGGACTGCTGTGAGTCTTGGAGTCAACATGCTATAGTTTTCGACGTGGAAGCAATTTATATGACATCAATAGATATGTTACTGAGGTTGTCAGTATATTTAATACTATTGCCAGTAATAACAGTTACCCAATTAGTTTTTTGAAGCTGGTGGCGTAGAAGGTCATATTCTGCATTATTAGACTTTCCGATACGTCTCCGGTAGGCACATGGATTGTATTTAGATAAATCAAATAGGCACAGTGAAAATAAATATATCTGGGTAAGGTTTTCAGTATATTCAACAATATTGTCAGTAATAACAGTTTCCAAGTTGGTGTTAGGTAGCTGCTGGCGTAGAAGGTCGTATTCTGCATTATTAGACTTTTCGATACGTCTCCGGTAGGTACATGGATTGCATTTCAGTAAATTAAATAGGCACAGTGAAAATAAATATATCTGGGTAAGGTGTTCGTTATTCCTTGAGAGATATTCGAGTTCGGGTTAATAAGATCCAGACAGGTGGTAGAGGTTTCCGTGAAACGCTTCGACTCATCTATCAGTTGATTAGAAGATAGAAAAATTTCCATTCCACGAATGTTTAGTTAGACATGCCAGTATAATTCTCATTTAAATTACCAGTCATGATCATGCAAATGACCTTTTTTCCTTTGACTTTTCGATTGAATATGTTCGACGAGACCCCATATTAAATTGCCGATGGAAAGTATCGATTGATACTGATGAAGACTTGTAATTAATTTCTATTTATACCGATTCTATGCCGTTGATGTCTGTATCGTTTGTTCTAAGCGATAGTACGGTTTCATTTACACACACAGTTATGACATGATTATGTCATTATCATCTGCATGGTTCCTAGTATCCTTTTAGCCGAATATCATCATTACGTACGTTGTCCCTTTGTCAAGATCTAGTGAACTTGAACACATTTAACTCTGCAAATAATATCTCTGTCTTTTCAACAATATTTTGAACATTAAGAAAACAATAGGTATATTTCTCTCAAACTTGAGTACTTCAGAGTTACGACTGTTCTCTGATATTGATGCATGAGACAAAATGAGGTTTCGATTGGTTAGTTCACTATCATCTGTCCGTAATAGTAATTATATAAAAATATAATACCACTTTTGAGAATTACCTTTTGAATAAAATACATAATATTGTGCACAGCAGAGCGAACAGAGATACATTGGATTATGGATGTCGAAAACACACGTGTTTCGACTCAGTGGTATTAAAACTTTGTAACAGAAAGTAAGAAAACCAATAAGGTTTGTTAATTCAACACTTTATTTCACTGTAATACAAACTGAAATTTTAAAAGGAACTTACAGTATTGTAAATTAAATCCCAAATAATCGTAAATGTTCCATAACAAGTCTCTAAATATAGAATATTCCGCATGAATTCCAATAGCCTTGAACATGCTGATGTACCAACAATCTTGAATGAATTTAAGGAAATAGTCTTGATATACCGCAATGATATTATCCAGAGTGTCTTTGAATGAATCCTCATTAATCTCAAAGTAGAGTTTATGTCCAAAACGTAAATGGACACTTTATAATTCCAATAATTAATTTAAATAAATGATTACTCTCAAAATTATAAATGAACTCAATTAAGAGTGATTTCACAGGCTTCTATTAAAACAGGAATGATTAAGTTTGTTTGCCACAACCTTATATAAAAACCTAAGACACAAAAATAACCAGGATGTGGGTCACAAGTTCGCCTCCTGAACATTCTACGTCTGCAAGTAAG
>JAECUM010025543.1:0-16834 GCA_016617855.1 Megalonaias nervosa
GATTTCCACGGGGAGGGTCACGTGACCCCCTTGACCCATACTGCGAGCGCCCATATTATAGAGCGATCATACCCAGCAGGCTTCAAAGCGTAACACCTTTAAACAAAATATATTATGGATTAAGAGTTTATTTGCTTGATCTTTTTCTAATTTTTACTTTCAAACATACAGGTTTATTTTAATTTAGCAAGCCTGCAGTCTAATTCGGTAACATATATTACACTTTAAATTCGAATGTCACTTAATTTTTCTTGCAGTTTGCATGGGAACAAACAACCAACTTATTGCGAATGAAACGTTTGATACAGACATTATCGGCAATTGTTTGAAGTTTTGCAACGGGTATTTTTATGCTGGATTGAAGGTGGACCTACATTTCTGTTTTCTTTCTCCACATTTCTCAACTTGTTAACTTCCCATCTTTAAAAGAGGCTCGTGAGAGAGTTCAAACATTTATATCAACTCTTATTTCTTTAATTGTAAGCGACGAACATACTGAATAAAGGACGTAAAACATTTCGAGTGAAGACCACATGCAAGAAATGTCCTGCTTCAAATCCTCATTGTCTGTTTCTCAATGAGCCAAAGAATATGCATATTTTACCCGAATTGAGCAAATCATCATTCAGTAATATATGATATAAATATGTAATTTAGTAATGAATAGATGATTACAGTAATGCCCGATTTGACAATGATGACGACGACGATGACGATGAGGTATTTTCAGGACAGAGATTGTTTTTGTTTAAAAGACGCTGGAAATCTAACACGGTCAGTGGGTTGTAACTCCACATGCAATAATGATCCACTTCGTCAATGTGGTGGAAATCAATCAATATCTTTGTACGAAAAAGGTAATTGTATATGGTATATAGCTAATATTTATAGAACGCTAAGTATGTTTGTTTAAAGATATATTTTACGTGCTCTTGCCTTTTGAAACTTTGATTGAAATTTGGAATCAAAATGACAATATTAGATATGCGAGTTTGTCCAGACATTCGGAATCATTCTTCATCACTTAATGATTTTCATTTGTAGTTCATACTAAACTGTGAAATTATATGTTAGGAGGGTTGCATGATAAGAGTTCGGGATTGCTAAGCTAATGGTTCATCTTAAGACGTGGTGAGTTAGTTTTCTTATTAAAAGCTGATTTAAGTAATAGAAAGACTAATTTTTATTATATGCTCATTTTTTTTTTTTCTCCGTTAACTTTACATTGTCAGAATTGTTCACTATATTCCGATATTGCACTGCGCGCTTAATTCATATTGAATTACTTTCTATTTTTTACAAACAATTTGTTTCTGAATGAACTAAAGGAGATGTTTCGTGGACTGCCATATACCAGCTGCATTGCCACATTCCGCGTTAACTTATGTTTCAGAGTTAGGCTAGCTATAGACGCCAGACAGGATCATTACAAATAACACGCAAGTTATAAGACGTAAACTGTCTTCTTTAGCTGGTAATAAAATTGGCAAAAATATACTTACAATTTTACATCCTGAATTTCCTCAAAATGTACTTTCTTAGTTCTGCAAATCCGAATTACATGAGCCATATCATGGGTTCTCAAGGTTGATCACACATATCGAAATTGTACTGTAATTTCGAGGATATTCCAAGTGCAGTTACATCCTCCGTACTGCAATCAAAATGAAATAAACATTAAATTCCACAGCGCCTTTCCGATAATTGCAATTGAAAGACTTCATATTTTTCCCACATTATGATCTGAATCATTCAATGACAGAACAGAAACACGCATGCCTATGTCAACACACTTCTGCCTCGTTGCTTCAATACGATGTATTTCATGTAGAATTGGCATAGACGCTGCTGGAATCCGATGTAAGTTACTAAATCCAGACTATAATCACGAAATTTCGTCGAATCGACAAAAATACCAAAACCTAATCATTCCAGATCAAATGGAAAAGTTGTTGCAATGCGCATTCATTCACAATATGACTCCAGATTTCAATTTCAAGTAGACCAAACGCCATTTTCTTTCTAAACATACGTCTAGCGCGCGACCAACTTCAAATTTATCTGGGCAGAGTTACGTGCGCATTAATAATGTTGTTGTGTAATGATGCATCCACGTTTGTGTATTTAGTTTGGAATACGGCATACATTCAGTTACATTGTTTCTTTTAGTGTATTTTTTTTATGTATTTAAGCCTTAGGTAGAATAAGAAAATGAGCATATAATAAAAAGGTTACTGCATTTGTATGGGAAAATATGACCTCGTTTGGTCGCATGGATATACTGCATTCCCAAGGTCTTGCAGTAGTGCCATCCGAAAAACTCTTTCATATTTTCCCATACAAATGCAGTAACGTATATATATATATATATATATATATATATATATATATATATATATATATATATATATATATATATATATATATATATCATAACGTTATAAGATTGTCTTCAGTAATAGCCTTTCAAGACATTCAAGATATCAACGATAGCAGCCAACTTTAATTTTGACTTTGATATCAAGGGTATGTATTAGTATGTAAATCTGTTTAGATTCTTGGCATGTCATAAGACTGTGTTAAAAATAGATCTATAGCAAATGTACAGTTGGGCCTGCAATGCACTAAACCTTTAAACAGAAAAATACATGTTCAAACGTCAACATCCTAGGTTAGGGATTTAATGTCATCAGTTAAAAATTTACATTTTTAGTGTAAGGATTACTGCTTTTAAAAAAATCAATGTTAAACATGACTGGTTTTCTGTATTTGTTATACCATTATACTGTTAAAGGTATTCTTTCAGGGGTTTTCAAGTTGTTGTCTATAGAAGTACTGCTTTATATTATCTGGTGAAATATTGATCTGTACATAACATAAACTTAAATGGTTTAACTCTTGTCAACCATTGATAAATGTGATTGATTTGTGACAGTTGACAAGAACATTATCCAGTACATACAGTATGGTTATAAAGAATGTGTCTACGCAAAGACGACTCGTCAGAGTACGAACCTATTCACAGAGAGCTGTGTAGGGCAAGCGGCGGACGGTGCAATATGTGAGGGAGGTACGTGCCATGGTAATGTACTTTTATTTTCTGACTGTATATTTCAAGCATAAATGGACACATACAACATCCAGATCATTCATCAAGCAGGTATTTCCTTGTAAAGCTCTCATTCAGTGGGTTTCATCATTTTGAAGGTATGTTTTCCCGATACCTAAAATCCTTGTTGACCATAGAATAAATTCAATGTTCGAATAGATAGTCAAGTAAGTTTTTCAGATTTGCACAAAAAAATGACGATAACTGTTATTGATAATCTTTTGATGTGTTGATATATTTTTGCTACATAATGACTCCTACTGACCGGCAAGTGACGACGGATACTTATTAGTGCCTAAGCTGTCCATGCAAATTTTTATTTTGTCTGCTGATGTTGCATTACGCCAATAGAAAGATTACATGTAAAACATATTCATTTATTTTTTTTTTTGGGGGGGGTATACATAGCTCTTTCTGTCTCAAATATCAATTGTTGTCATATTTCTCTTTCAATTATAAAAGCTCGTTCAAAGGAAACTAGTTTCAAAGATATGTTAGTCACCGAACTGTGCGATAAATCTTTAATAGGCACTCGATAAGTTCGGCCATTATTTCATTGATGTTGCGGGATTAACCCTAATGCTGTTTCAGTTCAGAAAACTCCAATACAAAAAAGCAACAAATGCAAGGGTATCTTCCTGAACTGGTTTGTGACTCATGCAATCACCAATGCTTTGGTGATTATTGTCCATGAACTGGTGTGACTCATGCAATCACCAATGCTTTGGTGTATATTGTCCATGAACTGGTGTGTCTCATGCAATCACCAATGCTTTGGTGATTATTGTACATGAACTGGTGTGACTCATGCAATCACCAATGCTTTGGTGATTATTGTCCATGAACTGGTGTGTCTCATGCAATCACCAATGCTTTGGTGATTATTGTCCATGAACTGGTGTGTCTCATGCAATCACCAATGCTTTGGTGTATATTGTCCATGAACTGGTGTGACTCATGCAATCACCAATGCTTTGGTGATTATTGTCCATGAACTGGTGTGTCTCATGCAATCACCAATGCTTTGGTTTTTATTGTCCATGGACTGGTGTGTCTCATGCAATCACCAATGCTTTGGTGATTATTGTCCATGAACTGGTGTGTCTCATGCAATCACCAATGCTTTGGTGATTATTGTCCATGAACTGGTGTGTGACTCATGCAATCACCAATGCTTGGTGATTATTGTCCATGAACTGGTGTGACTCATGCAATCACCAATGCTTTGGTGATTATTGTCCATGAACTGGTGTGTTTCATGCAATCACCAATGCTTTGGTGATTATTGTCCATGAACTGGTGTGTGTCTCATGCAATCACCAATGCTTTGGTATTATTGTCCATGAACTGGTGTGTCTCATGCAATCACCAATGCTTTGGTGATTATTGTCCATGAACTGGTGTGACTCATGCAATCACGGATGCTTTGGTGATTATTGTCCATGAACTGGTGTGTGACTCATGCAATCACCAATGCTTTGGTGATTATTGTCCATGAACTGGTGTGTCTCATACAATCACCAATGCTTTGGTGATTATTGTCCATGAACTGGTGTGTGACTCATGCAATCACCAATGCTTTGGTGATTATTGTCCATGAACTGGTGTGTCTCATGCAATCATCAATGCTTTGGTGATTATTGTCCATGTACTGGTGTGTGACTCATGCAATCACCAATGCTTTGGTGATTATTGTCCATGAACTGGTGTGTTTCATGCAATCACCAATGCTTTGGTGATTATTGTCCATGAACTGGTGTGACTCATGCAATCACCAATGATTTGGTGATTATTGTCCATGAACTGGTGTGTCTCATGCAATCACCAATGCTTTGGTGATTATTGTCCATGAACTGGTGTGTCTCATGCAATCAACAATGCTTTGGTGATTATTGTCCATGAACTGGTGTGTCTCATGCAATCACCAATGCTTTGGTGATTATTGTCCATGAACTGGTGTGTGACACATGCAATCACCAATGCTTTGGTGATTATTGTCCATGAACTGGTGTGTGACTCATGCAATCACCAATGCTTTGGTGATTATTGTCCATGAACTGGTGTGTGACTCATGCAATCACCAATGCTTTGGTGATTATTGTCCATGAACTGGTGTGTGACTCATGCAATCACCAATGCTTTGGTGATTATTGTCCATGAACTGGTGTGTTTCATGCAATCACCAATGCTTTGGTGATTATTGTCCATGAACTGGTTTGTCTCATGCAATCACCAATGCTTTGGTGATTATTGTCCAGATCATGATATGGAACAGAGAATATGTCAAAGGTCTTTAATATTGACATCAATGTGGAACTTGAAACTAGGCACATGCCGCCGATGGAGATTTTTACTTAACTCCAAGTCGTATGTTGCAACGTTAACACCCTGTAACGATACCGCTTCAGATTAATGCGCTCGGGTTTGCATCTTAATTGTACACTATGGCAGAGCTGTTGCTGACATTGTGGCAGCGGTTGAACTGTGGCACAGATGGTGTCGTTTGCTTCCGTAGTGTCAATTAATGCAGTCGCATTTGCCAAACTATCGTTGCCAGTCACGACTTTAATACCAGTGAATTTTATATCTACATATTGATTCGTTGCAGTATGACCATCTTGTTCTTGAGCCAGCTGTAATCGGTTTGCATTTATCATCCCAGCTCAGTAATTTGCCAGACACTGTAACGTTTGAAAACAGTATTTGCGTCGATGCAGTCATTAATAGGAGCAATGCACCAGCCATCGTTTGTAATTGCCTCGCCTTCTCTGATGGCACGGGTAAACGACAGCGCCAACCCGGCTGTATAACTCAGCTAAACCCGCTTTGGTGACAAACCTTATCAGATCGACATCAGCACAGCATAGTCATACGGTTGTGTATTTGTATAGTATTAAGCATACTTTAAAGTGAAATAAATAAACGACGTTGCACTTCCCGCAAATGAACCCAATGCTTCAATAACAAGATGTTCGCATACGGGGCCTTACATCCAAGTTTGCGAACGGCAGTGCTGAAAGAAGTAACAGTTGTCGTACACCTCCTCGGGTTAAAAAATGAACAAACTCAAATGGTGGTGCAAGTCCATGCGAATCAAAATAAAAATGATGATTGTATGTCATCACGTATGTGACGCAATGATATCCAGATCCTGTTGCTGAATCCAGCTTAACCAATCAAGTTTATCTTGTGCGGAGTCTATCTCGCATAAAGACACCTCGAAAATATTTGACTGTTTTTGTCATAGCGAGTAAATAAAAATTTGCACAACGGTGAGTTGACAACCGAAGACCATTTAACCTGGGGAGACTTTCGGTTCTACGATTGTATAATGGAAGACTTTATCTATCTAATGTGGCATCCGATCGCCATTGTAGAGCTATGCCTGGTGCCTTTCCCACGACCCCAACAGCAGCCACGCCTGCAGCCGCGAGAGCTCTGGAATGACTGCGACCAATATAAATATTCCACAGTCATGTTTTGTCTCGGCATAAATTGATAGTTATTCAGTGGCGATGGCGTTTGGCACCTTAAAATTATTGCGCCTAAACATCATTTTATTTAAATGTGATATCTTTCCGTCAGGTCTAACATGTCTCCGTCTCTATCTACAAAAGCGAAACAAAGGTTTGTCAGCTGGGATTGTTGCATAGACTTAAGCGAATTCAGATTACCCGGGTCCTCAGTAGTGGCAATTCCAAACAATGTACAACCATGCAAGCTGGCTTTGTCAAAGCTGAAGTTTCATAACTAGCACTGATAGTTTCACAATTCAGAGTCGTAGTGATAGTTCTGACAATGTCTGGCGCAATATTGTAAGTGGATCTATCCGGTCCATGAAGCATAATTCGTATGTCCTCTGGAATCGTATTACTACCTTCAGACCAAATAAGAACCGTTCTAAACGATGTCTGCTTAATATCAATGGTGTACGTTGCGGATTCGATTGAGATTGCAGAGCAGAGTGTAGACCCATGCACACCTATGCTGATTTTAGAATCGCTCTTGGTCACGAACGTAATCCTCTTCCGGATCTCTTCATTGATCGATTCAATCCTGAAGAATGCCCAACCATGTTCTAGGCCCACTTCCGAAAACACGATCCAGTTATTGGAAGTGAAACAGGTAATGATCGCGATGGAATAATAAACTAACTACAATAAACGCGACGAAGCAAGTGCGGTCTTGAGTGTACGCAATTGCCGCGAGACTATTGGTGTGGGAAAAACTACATAACATTCTGGTTTCGTTGATGAGATTGTAATCACTGTGGTGACGCTAGCCGTTCTATTTGCAACGACACGCTGGATCTCAAAAATGATTTCAAGGAAGGTAAGAAGAGTTTAAACGTACCTCATCACCGGCGTTGTATAATAACCAATGTCTTTAAAGAGTTCTTGCACCAACGCGTGAAACTTCCTGGAGACCATGATGCTGTTGGTGAGTAGCCGCTGACAAATCAATGCGACCTCGTAATGATTTCTGGTGCTCTGATGCTAACGCAAACTGATCCCACGAGTGTTTCCATCCCTTCCGCCAGTTCATGGCGTTTCGTCGCATAAATATCGATACCTTCGCCAATGAATTCGATATATGATTGCTGCTCTTCCAAACGATCTCTTGGGAGTCCACTTCTGTAATCATGACATTATCAAAACGTTCCTTCCACTCTTTGCCTATTGCCTCAGAATTTTTAAACTTCTAGAGATTTATCCACCTGACCTAATAGTTAGAGGATACCACGAAGGCATGTGTCCCATAATTTGGCCCCGTTTCATGTTATTTTAAGTTGAGGGAAAATGAATCGACAGATTTTATAGCATCCACCTCATTCATTTTGAAGCAAAGCTAGAAAAAAAAAAAAAATCCCGTGATATCCGTTACTTGCGCTTTGGTGGTTTCGTTGCTTTTGTCGCATCTTCTTGAGCGTTGCTTCCCCTGGGCGCTTAATCTGCTATGTTAACTGTTCACTAGATCTCTCTATTCTAACAATTGGACCAGATTTTCGTTCTGTTCCCATTATTTTTGTGATTGTTTCCGCTGCTTTTTTCATTTGTTCGTAGGTTTGAAACTCTGTGCTATTTTTTTAACCCGATGTGAGCCTTTCGGCCTGTCGTAAAATGAATATTTATCAGATACGGTCACCGACATCTTTATAAACACGAAGAAATTTTAGTCGAAATTGGGCAAGATGGTCTCGTCGTTCAGCATCATCAGTTATTACATCGATGGCGTTTTTACCATTATCATAATATACATCTTTTTTAGCCAGCGTGAAACTTGCGAGGCCCATCAATCAAGTCAATCGTTGGAAAACTATTGGCGTCTTTGGTGACCTTCGCACAAATAATCTAAAACTCATCCCATGAATGGTCAGCAGCACACCAGTTCCAATACGCTAAAGTGCATCGAAAAATATCAGTAACATGTTACAGTTGTCGCGGCCTATTTTAAGCCTGTGTACTTATCATTCAGTAAACATATATCACGCCTTTGTTTTACGTTGAAATCTGGAAAATATTCTCGTGGGGTTTTCTTGATGTTCATATCATCTTGTACAATAAAATTATCTTCGCCCAAATCATGATCATCAATGTTAGGAGCTTTTTCGATTATGTAAAATAAATCAAAGGTGGACGATTTACTTATCATCGACGGCTGAAGCGTTGCTGTAAAATCCTTGAGTACATCAGAATACGGCGCAGTTATAAGCAGCAGACCCTACGTTAACTAATTTTACATTCATATTCAACAATTGCTGTGTTTTCCCTGATTCAACCGGACCAATCATTTGCACGCGAACTGATCTTGGAAACACGGAACCGGTTCAAACGGAACTAAAACTTTGATTACTTTGGGCTTTGCATGTGAGTCGAATTCAATAACGTTAAAAGCATATTCGGCGTTTCCTTTTTTCCGTGATGACATGTTAAATGTCGAACCATTTGTTGTAAAATACAGTCAAGCCTTCAATTTGTTTATGATTCCGCCAAAAGATGGAATGCAAGTAAACCTCAAGTTCAAACACCTAAGAGCATTAATTTGAATCTGTGTTCAATGTGGATCAAAAACATTTTTATGTGTCAGACATTCCTGGTACATCCGTCATAAATGCGCAGTGTGTAACGAAAGGATGGCGGCAGTGACGTCACTGTTACGTTAGCAAATCTACCTGGGAAACTTCGCAGTAAATACCCTGATGAAAAGCACATTACTTAATGCAATCAATATGTGGATGATTCACGACTGGATATACTACTTGTTTCTATCACCCAGGCCAATACCGGTGAAGCATCTATAATTCATATTGATGCTGTATGTTACATACATTACCTTGCATACCAAACTTTAAACGATATCCTTACAGATACAAAGAAGCTGAGACGTTGCGTTGACATCAAAAGATTTAGCAAGTTTCGGAGATGCACATAAACGAATTTCTGCACGCAGATTTTAGCATTGTCACGATTATTACAAATCGATCCAGGTAAAGAATATTTGGTATCTTTTGATGCGTTATTAACAAATCAGCGTGTGCAGGTTCATATTGGACATGTTGGTATAGATCATGAGAAACTATTGAGAAACGATTTAACCTAGCGCTTGCTGAACGATTATTCGGACGTCTCGGCTTGTGGGAGTATATGGGCTAGCACACTGGAGCTGTCTCAAATCGAAGGACGACCTTACGAATGGGTAACACGACTTCCATTAATCATACATGAACTAAAAACTGGCGTCAAACGCACAGTTGGATTAAAAATTTCTGATGTGAATAGATAAACGGCTTCAGCTGTTACCTATAAAATGATTTCCACCACCATGTTAGGACTACTCGTAAACAACTTTGTTCGGTATCTGTATGCACCAACCGAGACAGAAGGTGTGTTACTGACCGGATATGGTTCATCTATGTATTTACAATTTTAGACAGATTTTATTTTCTACAACAGTCAACACTTTACCACCTGACGCTAAAGCACAACCATGGGAGGTAAATCGTCCTCGGATTGTGAAGCCATCAAGCAGAGCTCTCGATCCCCAACGTCATTCACACAAATCACATTCGCATGGTACCCGTACAAGTATGTGTTAATGCCATAAGGATGTTTCCGCGTCCAAATCATATATGTCGTTTGTGTAAATTCATTTCGCGAAGACATTCCACATACATCCAAGGAGATCCTTTTCAACAATCACAGCCGCGACTCATTTTTCTCTCTTCGAATACAATTTGAACGCAATCCCACATATTCTATCCTAGCATTCGTTTTTGAATTTTCCCAAGACATTGTTGCTGGTGTTACCAAATATCGTGTGATATTTCGGATAGTCACGATTGTCAATTTCTTTGGCTGAACGAGGTTCAGCCATATCCGCTTACACGTCATTGGTGGCAACATTCATCAAGAACGAATCCGTATTCACGTACAACATATTGATATTGTCACCCTACTGCGGTTTGAATCTTGCCTTAGTAAACCTAGTACATGTGCAGTTTGGAAATGTCAATCAATACCGCAGGAACGTAGAAAAGCTTTGTCAATTTCAGTTTGATTGTTTACTCTACATGCGTCAATAAGTCCACCATCGACGATCGTCCGGGATTCAAATGTTGGGTCCCCAATAAGCAGTCGAAGCTTATCACGTTCACTGTCGAAAATAAAGTCGGCTCAAATTCTCTTTCCCAAATTATCTATCATCTTCCCCAAAACGGAATTATTCTTGAGCTTCAAAAAGTCTTTATGAAACTCGTTTTTAGCATCCCAACGTAGATCTCTTTTACCCTGGATATCGAGAGCCATCTGAGCTTATTGGCGAAATGCAAACACCCGATTGGCTTTACGTACATGCATTCCTAATCGCATATACAACTGTAGATTGCGTACATGGACTGCATAGTTGTTTTTCGTTCGATGTTTGGGAGCTAGTTTGGTGCATTAAATACACATGCTTCCGGATTCGTTTACAGTTCCACACCGATAGGGGAACAGCCACTTTCTGAGGCCGGCTGATACCACGTATAGCTGGGCCTGGTAATCATCGAGTGCGTTCGCAAACAACACCACATCTATTTTAAATACAGATCGATATAGTCTCCAATGTTTCGTCAACTAAACACCGACCAAACTGTTTTGTGCTCGTATTCTTTTTTTTAAAGTTCCCTCTCCAGACAGCGATGAGTGAAATTCCTCGACCGGAGGTAACTGATTTTCGAGAAACTTGCCCAAGTCACACATGTATTGGTAGTGAGATCTTCCATTTCATGTCAGCAAGTTACATTGCCCCCCTATTTTAGTAGGGAAGCATAACTGTATTGGGGGTTGATTCTTAAACGATCATTTCCATTCTCCGAAGGTTTACAGACTAGCTGCTCCAGACCGGAATTCAAATACTGCAGTGAGTCAATGCTTTGCAGTTGTTCCAGCCTTAACTTCATACATTTTTCCTAATTGATCGGAATCATGCGTATTGGTGCCTTTGATACTGTTGCTAATGCATGCATTACTGAGTGGTTATCATACCCTCGCTAGTTATGACACTCTGCACTTACCTGTTTAATTTGCACCTTTAGATTGCACGCGTTGTCTGTGTCTTCTCTGTAAGCGCCATTGATGTGATTTTAAAATCAATGAAGCTGAAATCACCTTCAATGAGCCAGTAATAAGTGGCTTCGCTCTACATCAGTCCAGGAAACACCGCCTTCGTGCCGAGTAATTGTAAAACAATCAATACCATTCGTTGGAAGGTTAGTGACTAGCTTGTCGAGACTGGAATTCATAAATTTCAGCGAGTTAATACGTTACCATTGTCCAAGCCTAAACTTCACATAATTGACCATATTGTTTGCTGCCCTTGATGCTGTTGCTACCACATGGATTATTAAGTATCAATCATACCAGCGCAGGGTATGAAACATTGCAGGAATGCTTATTGTATTTGGTTTAGTTTGCAACTTTGTATTGCATATGTTGTGTGCAAATCATCTATAAACGCCATTGATGTGACAAAGACCATGACTTTTTTTAAAAATCAGAATAGCTAAAATCAATATTAGAAAGCCAGCAATAAACGGCTTCAGAAGACGAATTAATATCATCACGGGTCATGATCGTATCACACAACAGCAGATCAATTACGTTCTGGTAATGTGAATCTTTCTTTGGACATATGATGAAAGTTTAAGCGGATAAAATCTGTTCTAGTTCCAAGCGAATACATTTACAACGACAACCGGGTTAAGTGTTTAGAACTTTTTGGCTATGACCTAACAAGTTGCACTGGAAAATCTAAATTGCCAAAACTGAGCTCACTCACGTACTGCTGATTTTTCTAGGGCTGGTCTGTGTAATCACTCTCGGGATGCAACTTTGACATGCGTGTTCAGAGGAAACATTGATTTTCATCATTTTCTTGAGTTATCAATGAACGTCTCGGAATAAATTCTGGTGTTTGCAAAAATTTTTAGACCCGATAAATAGTTTGTTTGAGGATATATGCACCTCATCTAACATGCATCTTTCCAACATAATACCTGATTATGAGTTGGTCCATTTTCAGCCTCTCGAGAATATTTTCAAAGCTTTTGTCAATCTTAGCATTAATATATGTTTGTGTCTTTGCTTTTTAATTTTATGAGTATTGCACCATAAAGCCACAAGGTTGCGAGTTTTAATCGATCCTTGTCCAGGTTAGAAAAAGAAAATTTCGTTTTAACTCTGGAGACGATCCAAGGACGTATCTTGGAAAACAATTTCACCACGTCTTTAATTGGCTCTTATTTGATCTGAATAATGCCCGATAATTTTGTAAATCGCCGCAACGCTAGCAAACTGTAAACGCTGGTACATGTAATTACCATGACTTTCTGCAGGTTCGGTATCAATGTTACGTGTAATACAACGACGGCGGCCATTTTCACGAACACTTGGATCAGCTCGGCAGCAATAACGGCTGCAATAAAATATGGGTCTTGTTCATCGTCAACAACGTGTTCAACCACAGCTTTTCGGGCTTGTGGATGAGTTTGGATACTTAATTGTGCTGCAGTTTCACAAAGCTGTCACACAGTCTGACACGATTCGGTTGTAATATCTACTAATGAAAGTGTGCCAGCGTTTTATGCACCTCTTGATGCTTTTGTATATTAAATTCACGAGCAAATTTGTTATGTTGTTGTACTGTCGTCGTTGCAACCAGTAGTGGTTGATCCGATGGCAGCAAGTGTAGTTGATCTGGAATAAGGTGTTTTTGATGCTAAGTGCTTTTCACATCTGGCTTGGTATCCATATCCCGCTCGGGCTGCCTTAATTGAATAAATATGGGCATACAATTATATAAGGGAAATCGTTGAACAATTGAGACATTTTTGTATTATTGTTTTACTTAAGCAGGGTCGGAAATTGTAAATGCTTCATTCCCGGCTATTATTTCAGTAACTCATGTTCCTCCAACAATATTGACCATGCCAGGTGTTTCGACAAACATAGGTTCAATAACAGTGGGGTTGTCTAGGCTTCACTTGCCCACACAATAATATTCGCAAAAATATCCGCATGACCGGCAAACCTGATTATTAATTTGACTCCGATTCATCAATTTAGGACATGGCCAAGATACTAGACCAATACGTAACGTTAGCAAATGTGATTTACAGTCTTCGTAATGGTAACTTCATAGTTCATGTTTCTAAAGAACACGCTTTTGCAGCAATTGTATCCTTGTGCCATTGAGGTGGGGTTTTTTTAATAAACACACGACGTTGTAGAATTGCATGACATGATTTGTTCCACAAGCCCCCGATAGCCATTGTATCACCTCTTCTACATAATGTAGTACATGGATATGGAGGGCAATATTCAACTAGTTCTTTCGAATTTTGTGGCGTCCATCAAGCGATATACCATGCATATGATTAGATTATATTTTCGCTGATTAGAATATATTTTCCTGTAGCCTAGTCAAATTTACTTCTAGGGGATGATACAGCATGCAGACAACACAACTGGATGGTTCTTGGGTCAAATCTTTGTCGGATGGATCTAGCTGTTCCTTCCAGATGGACACAAGCAAAGAAATACTGTGCAGACATAGGAGGACAACTCATGAAGTCAAAAATATTGGGCTTGAATATGAAAGAAAATGCGACATACTGGTTCGGCTTTTATCGCATTCCGATAATTCATAAGGCAGAAGGTAAGAAGAGTTTAATTTTAAATACAATTTTTTGGCGCACATATCCACATAGAAGTAAATAAATTGTTTGAAACCTATACTCCCATCTTTTGTTACAAACTGCAAAATTATTTACATGAAAATGTAGAATTGAGTGTATGTTGAAGGAAAATAAATATACAACGAATGTTATATATAATAATATACATTCTTATTTTACACGGCTACACCATATGATATTGAGCAACTAAATAATAACAAGAATCATTTTCCTAACAGATCAGGGACACCCTATTTATCTAGAGAAGTACATTTAATTGGAACTGAAACGAAACTATTTAATTCTGAAGAAACAATGCTTCTTTGCTCTGTCTGGCAACATTTTAGCTAGATTATTTCCTCGTATAGGCAACATCGATTACCGAAATATATTTCTCATAAACATGTCAAGAATAATGTTCTAGAGAATTCATGTTTCCTTGAGGATCTATCTGGTATGATTAACTGTGTTTTCTATAAAAATTCAATAGGCTCATGGGTAGTTTTTTAACTCCGGTCTTGATCTACAGTGTCTGTGAATAATTGTTAAACTTTTCAATTGGAAACAAATCTCTAGTGCTGCATCGCATTAAGAACGACACGTATTGCGCAGTAGCGCAAAGAGAGGGCGACTTAGTGCTGATTGAAGGAGAAGACTGTTTTGCAAAGCATACCATTTTGTGTCAAGGTAACTTTCGTACATATAAAATATTCTGTAAGCTTTACCCTTTAGATCTAAATATGTTCATGTTATTAGCCGGCTTGAATTCTAGTCATCAGTATTGTTATATACCCATTCAATCTTACATGTTTGTTCTGGTGTTCGATACAGCTGTTCATTACGTATTTCCGTAACACACACCCAATTCAAAAAAATAGGTTTCGTTTTTTACCTTTGCGCGTAGATATCTTTTGACCCAGATAATCAAAGTTTTATAAATGCCGGTTCGTTTTGAATTAAATTCCTACAGGACAGCTATACACAATTAGAAAGCGCAAAAGACGGGGTATACTACAAATACACCTACAATCGAATTTTGTGCTGATTTGGTGCAAATAATTAATTAGATATGGCTTATGAATAAGTTGAACCATAATGGCCTCGTATCCCTGCTCCATTTCGAACTCGTTCATTCCACCGAATCGGAACAAAACAGTTTTGTTTATTTACGAGACAGCGACCCAGAGAGTGAGAAAATACTCCAAAGTGACTGTACGTGTGTACATGGTTAAAATGGATGTAACATTTAATAAAAACTCCCATATACAGTAGGTATATATAGCTGAAAATGTACATTTAAACATGCCCAAAACCGGTCACAAGATATACCTGATTTACGTAAAACGAAGTTCGACAAATACAGAACTCCTGTTTGATATTAATTAATGTCGATAACCTTAGCATATTTTTTCTTCCGCGCGTAGATTTTAATGTCGACAAACTCATGTATAATATTTGTTTTTCCCTTCAGAGATTTGTTGATAGTCTCATAATCACGTGCATGATACACTGTTGCCTGACATCTACGTATTAAACGTTGGAATATTTCAACATCTTTCTGAACTTGTATTAAACACCAGTAGTATCACCGATTCGGTCAGTCGGTATACACTTTTATTGTTAGCATTCAAGTCTTTTATGGTAAGATGACGGAGTATGTTTGATCTATTCATGCAAGTATATATGTGTTCGTGCATGTAAATCAACACGTTATTCTATTGTTACGTGTAGGCTCGTACATTAACAACAAGAGAAAAGAGTGAAGTCAACAAGCTTTGTTTATTTTAACAAAATAATGTATTTCCCTAGAAAACAATGGAAAAATTGGAAATAGGACTTACGGTTTGTGAATATAATCCAAAATGTTATCTTAAGAATGGAGAATACAAGTCCTATTACTAAACAGTTCTATCAAAATCCTGGTTCAAATCTCGATGAAATTCCAATATGGAGGCGATGACGTCAGATGAGACCGTTGCACTGGTGGTAACAGATCCTTGACTGGATCACAGTTTATGTTTCCTTATAACTCCAGAATAAATTTCCACTGAATTTCTTTCTCCCAGATCTTTTTATAAAAAAAGTACACTTGTTTTGTTTTCTAGAGAACAGATTATTAAATTCCAAAAACAAATGAATTTCAAAAACAATAAGGCTTCAACAATTGAAACCTCTTGAGCCCTCAAGGTTTAAAATACAGCTGAATAAATGTAATACCAATTCGCTGTTTTAAGCCTCGATTTTAGGTCACATGGTACTCAAAGTGATAGGCTGCGTGATTTACTAATTTGAACATCGCAATAAAATAAAATGCCATTTGTCACGTATGCAAGAATAGCCCTATCTAAGTACCAAATTATTACACTGAAAATATATAAAATAGAAAGTCTGTTTACAATCCAGTTAACATTCGGGCCGAAATGACCTTGGAAATAGCCAATCGTTAACACTCGATGTTTACAAAACTGTGTACCAGAGTGAGCTAAAAATAATGCTAATGTAACACCTTT
>JAECUM010025544.1:0-55752 GCA_016617855.1 Megalonaias nervosa
ATATATATATATATATATATATATATATATATATATATATATATATATATATATATATATTGTACTTGCTTTCCATATACAAGATGATGTCCTTAATTACGTGCTAACAGTGTCCTTAACAAGGCAATAACAACGAAAAGTTCTGTAGAATACAAATATTCACATGTAATTATATCATCTTTTCATTAGATATAAATGCATGGAAGACTGCGCAACATGTATAGAGAAGATTGAATTGTCATGCTTAGTTTAAACCATAATATAATAAAAAACAATTTGCAGCAAGAAATACTTGCCCCATTAATAACTTGTGAGACGTATTCTCTCACTCGGTTCATGGCGTTCTGAGAGTCGTTCTTCTCAAGAGCATAAAACCTGCAAATATAAAACATTTTAGGTTTTTGTTCTTTTATATAGGAATGTGTTATGATTTTGCCTCTTTGAAAATGTTTTCAATTTACTTGGAAAGGATTTCTTTTATCTTCAGTTGACAATTTTGGACCAAAAAAATCGAAGTATTTATGACAAATTTTTGTGACAGGGCGTTAACGTTCATTCAGTATTTATGTATAGGACTTAACGGCATATTAGGGGCGAGCAAGTTTCAGTATCAGAAAAGAGACACACAAGAGAGATAAAGACAATAGGTGAAATTGTTTAAAATATAAGTCATATGTTTTATATAAATCGTCCCCTTTAAAAAATGTCAGGACCATCTTTATTACAACATCATGACAGCATGCGCACATGATCGAATCGATTTCCTCCATTAGTCCATTAATCTCCAATTATTACATGAGGGAAGCTACAGCAAGGGGAGGGCACATTGGAAATGGTTAAATTGCGCTTTCGAATTTTGCAACAGACCAATTTAGCTCGGCTGCGGCTATATGACTCGGGGCAAGACAACTTGCTCTCATTGTCCTCGCAATAATGCAGACTTAAACATGGTGTACCAACAAATAATTCAATCGCTTAATCAATGCGTCAGTCAGCAAATATGTCAAAGTAGTTAAATACGCAATATGTATCCTCTTATCATATCAGACAAGATGAGAGACAGATTGTGAAGTTCCTGCGTAACTTCCTTGCTCATTATCATCAATCATTAAAACACACATGACATTGGAATTCAAATGCTCAGGTCATGGAAAATATGCATTTATTTGATATCGAGATACGGTGCGACACAATAAATAGTTGGCTTTGTCTCTGCACATTTATACAATAGTCACTATTCTATAGTTCACGTCTGCAGTGACCTCACTTTAGAGTCACGAGACAGTATGTCGCAGACTTGAAGAACATCCTATTGACTGTGGGTTAAATTTTCTGCACAATTTATGTCCTCGTTTACTTTGGTGCTAATGTTACCGATGATCTAGCTAGTCATAATGAGAGGCAGATTCCTGTATTACTAAATGTTGAATTTTTATATCATCATAAAGGGAGCACTTTGCGATTAACGGTCAACTCATTTTCTCTATAACATCAACAGGTTAAATACTATTGTGTAGCACTTCAAAAGATCATTTTCAATTGATTTATTTGATGCATCTTTAAATTTCTTTTGGTTTACTGCTCCAATCAATAGAAGACCAGGAAATCAACAAATAACAAAGAAGGAAACAACGATTACATATTTTTCCCATACCGCTTCGGAGGCCTATGTGGTTAGAGCGTCCGCCTCGGATACGGGAGGTCGCTGGTTTGAATCCCGGCCGAGTCATATCAAAGACTTATAAAAATGGCATTTGCTGCTACCTGGCTTGATGCTCAGCATTACGAGATTAGTGTTAGGACTGGTCGGCCTGGTGTCAGGGTAATGTGACTAGGCGGGACATGATGCTACGTGTCTGCGGCACGATGCCCTAGTCCTAGACATCACAATAAACTGCCACACTGCAGACATCGTAGCAATATGCTTGGAAAGTTGTTAAATTTACGTTAAAAGTCCAAATCACACACATACTTTTGCCAGACGGAAGGGTCCACTACAACAAGTAATTCGACTCCGTACACTGTAGGGGATCTCTTGCTTTTCTTTAGTACGGTTTCCTCATGATTTCGGTTGTCTGATGAATTCCGTCGATTCACAAAAATACTCTCGTGTTTATCTTCATCCTCAGCATCACCATCACCAACTACAATAATAATAATAATAATAATAATAATAATAATAATAATAATAATAATGTTGTAGTTCTAAATAGTTATTTTCCGAGTTTGAAACACCCTAACTGCTCCTCTTCATTTTTATAAATACTGTCGCAGAAAGTTTATGCGATCACGCTGGTTTCTGTGTGAAGCAAATGGCTAATGAGCCATTTGTTGGAATTAAATCAAAACTTGTAAGTTGGTCAAGTTGGAATTTATGATCATATATCTAATAGTTACATATTGGTGCATGTTTGTCAATAATTTCTTGAGTGTTGAACTGTGTATATTGCTAATACTGTGCTTTAACGTTTTAGCTTCAGTTACCTTGTTCACTTCGGACCTCCAGAGTTAGGAACAACAGTTCCTTGTGAAACAAAATCTCATACTTCTTAGGAATACCAAAATCATTGCCTATATCAAGGTAACCTTCTATAATCTCTACTCTCCATTAATGGCTTTTTGTTTCTCAGACTTTACCAGATGCTCCACAGTGTATGAAATGCATAATAAAACTTTCTGTTCCTCCATTTGTTCCTCAGCGACATATGTAGAAAGAGATTAACTAGATTTCAAAATGTCCCATGCACGGGCAGTGAGATCAAAATGTCTCAGCTTTATCGTGTCAAAGGCTCACCAGAAGCAGAAACTCCAGTACTACCAATGCTTGTCTAGTAACATCTTTCACGTGAAACTTACATCCAATCGCATAATCTTTCGTTAGACGAACATCTTCGCCAGCTGCGTCTTCTTCCTGAATCAAGTGAGGCGTATCGTGGGACTCTAGGTTCATGTAGAATCTATGTACACTATTTAGATTCGAAACTGGGGCTATTTGGAACCTCTTGTCTCCAATCCTTAAGCTTCCTTCCTGAAATAATAATAATAATAATAATAATAATAATAATAATAATAATAATAATAATAATAATTGTCATCATCATCATCAGCAGCAGCAGCAGCAGCATATTTAAAAGAAATCAAACTTTCATCGAACTTGCAGATTATAGTATCACCTACTTCCTTTACAGCTCCGAACCAATGGAAATTTCCTCCAAAATAATTACTGGATGACTTGAAAGCTTGAGCATAACCCCAGACACACTTACCAATGTCCTGGCGCAGGGGCCTTTCGCTCTCTTGACACATCGGACAGTGAAAAAGGCGCTGTAGTCGATGTCGTGGTAGTATTTGCTTTCCTGTTAAGAAAATATAACATTTTAAAAATTATTTGTATTCATTGTGAGTCTCTGAACTTAAACTTATTATTTTAAATTGTGTATAAAATCTCTGGTAAGGGCATCTTGAATATTGTAAACGGCAAAGTTCGAAATATTTTTTATGGATTATTTATTATTTGGAATAAAACCTAGCATGGATCAAACATATATTTGACAAAAACTTTATCCTTATGGAAAGACAGAGTCAAAAAGTGACAAGTAAAATAAATATACATTCTTTGAAATATTCTCATAGGCTCTATTTATTTTGAAGAGAATTAAGATAATTTTCATTTGGTCTGATGAAATAAATGAAGAGGAGAATAAAACCCTTTTTTTCTCTGTCTGATTACACAGAAGGAAACGACGCCACCGAAACACCTTATGGAAGGGAAATGGGACTATTTAAATACAGTCGAAAGCAAAATAGTGCGAGCAATCGATGCCTGACACAATCAAGTGATAAGACGTTCTTACACTCAGGATGTAAAGTTTACACCATAAGAGGTATATATAAGAAAAACTAACATGAATATAACCTGTGATATCATTACATAATGCTCAAAAGGGATTACAAATTCCCAAAACATTATCTAAGGACCTTCAAATGCTTTTCAAACGTCGTATGTTACCTATCAATTGATATTATTTGTAAACGTTATTCCTGGAAATTTAAAAATCAGGCATAAATTTATGTCTTTCCTCCTGAAAATAAGAGCACAATAGAATATACTTATATATGTTACTTATTTCTTGCGACAGACAGAGTATACAATATATTTCGATAAAGGAAACATTAGCCCACACACCAGTTCGAACAGGAAACCTAAGAATGATTTGCAGCTCTATACTTAATTAATCATTTGAACCATTTAACCCATCTGAACCAAAGCTTCTGAATTCCTGGCCCTTCAGTTGTAAAAAGTCACTCATCATTTCGAGTAAAACATATTACCACAAGCTGGGAAGTTTTACTCGGAATCGACAAGAGGAATCTTTCGATTGGCAAGACTTTTTGGCTCAAAGATTGAATATTTCTCGAGTAAGATCTGGAGTGGAAGAAAGTTGTACGATTTAGTAGCCTGATTAATGGATGCTTGTCTCCTCATAGATATGTGTGAATCATCCTCGCACCTATTTAAAGATCAATATGTCTTCAGAAATTAAGTCATTGCATTCCACAGTAATGCAGCGTAAAACTTCATTACTCTAGGTTAGAAAATGTTCGTTTATCTTGCTGCCAGTAAGAATGTTCTTGCAGAAAATATGTACTTCTACTTGTTCAAATATGACGATATGTATTTATTTGAAAATATATACAACTGACGAAATGTGTAAAATAATTCGCTAATAAATTTTCATATTACACCTTAATTGTATAACACTAAAGTGTATAAGTCACCAAAGTGAAATAATGTTGGCTGGTATGAAGCATTGACTAAATGCTAATTGGGATCAAGATCTGGGATTGTGCATGGGCGTGTTGCATGTCAACATTGATTAATGACCAAGTGCTATTAATTTACGATTCTCCTTGTGAATGTCTCTTTCACTGCTTCCTTCGTACCACCAGGCATTAACCGGACAATGTACATGTCTGTGTCAGCACGCATGTGCGGATTTTCTTTGAGGTGAAGGTAGACCGACATCTGCCCATTATTCAGTTGGAACGTTAATTTCTCAGGTAGACCAACGTCTAGGTGACGCTTTTCTGCGTCATTGTTCAGATCTCTGAGCCAAACGAACTCAGGAGTACCTGGAAAATCAATAAATAAAGACCAAAGTAACTAACTAACTACGTTTGCTTATATTGGAGAAAAATGTAAACTGTGTTAAATTTATCAGGCGCCGTTTTACATTAAATCAACCGAAGCAAGATTGACTTCTGCTCTCCATTCAGCTGGAACCTTACTTCCTCTGACAGACCAACATCTAATGACGCCTCTCTTGGTCATTGTTCAAATATCTGAGCCAAACAAACGCAGGTGTATATGGAAAATCAATAAATAAATAAATATCAAAATTAAAGAATAATTCAACCCTAGTGGATCCGTCAGTGAACGACTGTATAGTACGTATATTTGGCTGGGACTAAACATTGTCTTGTATTGCAGGAAAATGAAAACGGTGCTAAATTTATAAGTTGCCGTCGTAGATTAAATCATAAATTCATAAACATTCAAACGAAAAAATAATGCCCCTGCAAATATGTTAATTGAGGAAACCGCAAATATTCGTCAGGGCCTTGGTAAAAGGACTACTAAAACGAACCAACCAATCCATCGATCAAGTAATCAATGAGCAAATCAAACAAGCGATTATTGCGTATATTATACAATGTATATTAAGTTTCATCATTATGGATTGCGGAGGTCATTGACTAAATAACATTAAATACATTTTTGGATGATATCATTGTGATTCATCAGTACTGTTAGTGCATCAATACAATGTGTGATCCTCATTCGGAATAACCTTGGAACTCAGATTACGCGATACTTTTGACTTGTGATAAAACATTAAGGACTATTTAGGATTTCATTCATCATACAGTAAGATATTTTTGATTTTTCTCTACATATTTTAGGGAAATAAATTACATTGTACATTTTAGGAAACTTGTTGCTTTTATTCTTTTTTGAGACCTAGTTTAACACCGTAGATTCGGAACACGATTGATTACACCAGGTACGAAGTGATATTGGAGAGAGAAAGAGCTACTATTGCTACCTAGAAAAGTGTTTAGCTCTTTTGCAATATATATATATATATATATATATATATATATATATATATATATATATATATATATATAATCATCTCTCTCTCTCTCTCTCTCTCTCTCTCTCTCTCTCTCTCTCTCTCTCTATATATATATATATATATATATATATATATATATATATATATATATATATATATAATTTGTGTGTCTGTGTGTGTTAGATAAATACATAGACGTCTATTTGTCGCCTTCATTGCTGCCTAAGCATCGTCTATCTGTTTGTGACTTAATATCATTGGAATGTCCATTTCAAAAGAGACTTCAATTGTGTTCATCATTCAGGCTGAATGGTCGTTCATAAGTTTCCATAACGTGTAACTTTCAAATATCGGAGCTTACGGGCTAATATAAACTGAATCTGGCGTACATAAAAAGAATGAAAGAAATTTAAAGGAATAAATTGAAATGTAAAAATTCATTGCGAAATGAGTGTAACAATATAATGAAAATAAAATTGTGCTTGGGAGATCTAATTTGATAACTTACCTGCGTCCAGTACACCAATAGTAAACAGTACTACGATGAAATGATGAGAATTCATTTCGGTACTTGTAACAGCTAATTTCGCTTCTACGTCGAAAGGGAATTTCTTCGTCAAAAGATTGGTTTATATAGGTACCATGATCGATACAAATCCGCTGAACATCTTAGGGAAAGTATTAGAAAAACACGTGCCTGTTGCATGAATCTGATAAAATCTGTTAATCGGCTTAAAAGTAATATTTTGTAATCATTAATTAAAGACCCATAAAGCTAGGTATATACCGTCCAAATTATGATTCTTCTTACTACGATAATCTATAATCGCTTAAGCGTTGTAAATCTTCTCTGTTAGATTTTACGATTATGTAAAAGTTTGTGTAATAATAGCAATACTGTAATAATAGCAATACTGTATTTGGATTTTTCTGATGTCTATAGCAATTAGTTATACGTGTTGTCCCTTCGTAAGGTAGAATAAACTTACTTGCAATTTGGTTTGTGTACAACTGACGTGTAACTATGTAATTTCAGACATTTAAATGAAAACATGAACACGCACTTGTGCTAAGGCTTGTAGCTTATGACTATTAACAATCGATATTAATCGTAGTAAGTTTACTTTTCATCCCAAAGAGCAATGAAATTTCGAGCTTTTAATCTGTTACTATCACAAATATTATGCACTAATTTTTTTATTTATTATTATTTTAGGTACAACAAATTGGAAAAACACAAACACTTTGATTAGGAACATAGATGACGAATTTATTGTTAATGTTAAAATAATTTTGCCTTTGTCACCAGACTGTTTCCATCTGAGACAACAATATCATCGTCAGCATCCACAGCGCCGTCATTATTGTTCTTGTTGTTATTATTATTTTTCCTGTCATTATTTATTGTTTCGAGATTTACATCTACGTCATTAAGGTTATATCCGAAGCGGAAAATACCTCTAATTTAGTATAAAATTAGAAGAAAAAAAAAACCACTTATGAAATAGTTAGATAAGGTAGCAAATTGTTTATTTATGTTTCGTATAAGAATATCATGAAGTACATTTCATAAAAAGAAATCAAATAAAGATTGATATAATACCGACTTCGACCGTAGATTTATTATGTACAATTTCTGTCTGTTATACATACACAAACTAAAACTTATTAAGAACTAATGAATGTAAAAGACATTAAAATACAAATTTTGCTATTCATTCTTGCGATTCAAAGCATTATTCAAGATTAAATCCCGTCTTAAATAATATAAAAATTATGTGGTTTGCATTTTTATTGAAAAATTTAATTTATCCTCCTCTTGACTGCATTTGTATGATGCGCGCATATTTTTGCATCAATATTCCTTTGATTTCAAATTTTATTTATTTATTAAATATAGTCAACAAACAATTGCATTCTTCGAATCGGGACTTAATATAGAATTATACTGTGTCGGGGACTCCTGAGGAGTTTACAATAGTTGTAACAAGTCGATAAACCATATTATACTGTGACAGATATGTCGTCTACTAGGGATTTTACGAAAAGAAGCTTAGTGTGGAAACTATGGCTGCATTTTTGTGGGGATAATTTATAAATAAGCTTAGATACATGTTTCATCTTGTTACAAGAGCAGATAATGACGACGACGATGATGATTTAAATTCATTTAAAGACACCCATATCTTCTAAAACATACATGTCTCACATTTCAATTATTTTATCAACAAAAGAAATTAGCTATTGATGGTAAATAGCCATAATTGCATCATTGTTGGCCTACTGTTGTATCATTTACTATTGAATGGATCAAGAACATATCACCCTTACCATACATTTGCATATACGTTTTGTGAAAGTTCAACTATTTGAACAATAGTGCAAAGACCATCACAATCGTATTATCAATGGAATCGTGTTTAACTAGACAAGGAAAGCATCGAAGACATGTTTTAGGGGAATTTTTGTCTTGTTCTTCCCACACGTCCCTTTCCCATTCACCAGATAGCCTTCAGGATTCTAAACCTTCGTTGTCATCATTTCATCCTCGTGAGACGTATAAAAACGATCGCCATCTTCTTCATAATCTTTTGTTGTTGATGGAGTTCAAGTTAAAGAGACGTGCCGTATTATCTAAGAACTTGTCAGATCTGACGGCCACTATTTCTACCACTGGAGAAGAATACAGGATCAAAACTCTGTTGTTACCTCTTTATCCTCGTAAAAGAACATGCCAAATACTATCACCCTCCCTCAGTTTTTTTTGAGAAAATGTTTAAAGTATATTAGGTGTGTAGTTAGAGAACTGTTCAATAAGAGTGCTGTCAATGTCATAGTGCGATAAATTAGACCCGAAAGCTGTACTGATAATGACTGATTTTTGGGAGATTATTCTTTGAAATGTGCAATCCCATGCAGACACTCTTGTCCGCACAGATCGGTGTACATTATAAACACTTATCGGTGTTTCCCGCTTCTCTTGAGTTACGGTCGGCTTCAGTACATCTGGAACAAGTCCTATCTTTGAAAAGCTGTAAACACACGTGAAATTGATACATAACCATTCCTACCAGGGTCATTTTGAATTTCTTGACTATGTTGGGCTTCAACATGGAATAGGCTTTGTCTTGGAATGGCGAGTTTATACGCTCTTTCTCAAGCAATTACATAACCATGCTATGCGATATAAGTATAGGATTTCCCGTGTTAGCAGGTAAGCACAATGACAACGGAGAACGATAAGAAGCAGAGTGCTGTTTATATTTTACATTTTGCAATGACAACTCATCATCATCATCATCAACCCCTTAACCCAAGAGGTCGTTGGGGCACCACAGTTGACTTTACAACAAATTATCTCCATTTTTCCCTGTTCTCTACTGCCCTTTGGGAATCTCCGAATCCCATGCCTGTCCACACCTTAATGTTGTCTTTTCACCTCCTTTTCTGTTTGCCTCTTTTTCTGCACCCTCACACTGTGCCTTGCAAGATTGTTTTTGCCAGTCCAGATGATCTTGAGACATGACTGTACCACTTCAGTTTGCGCTTTTTTTTTACAGTGGTCAAGAGGTCTTCATAGGATCCAATGGCTCGTTGGATCCTGTTTTGGACTTCTTCGTTGGTTACATGGTCAGTATATGAGATGCCCAAGATCTTGCGGTAGCATCTCTTTTCGAAGGTTAGAATCCTTCTTTGTAGATCTTATGTGAGCGTCCATGTTTCGCAAGTATACAGAAAGATGCGTATGACAATCGAGCGCATCAGCCTATTTAGGAACCAAAAGTACTGTTGGTATCTTTCCATATTGGTCTCATCCTTGTTATTGCTGCTGTTGTCTGGGCAATCCTGCAAAGTAGTTGTGGTTTGGAGCCCTCATCAGTGATAATTGATCCCAAGTACTTGAAGCTTGTGACTCTTTCCAGCTTCTGTCCACTGACCTTTATTTCTGCACTGATGCCATTGGTGTTATTTGTCATCGGTTTTGTTTTCGGCACTAATCTCCATATCGTATGCTGTGGAGGTTGTGTCGAGGCGCTCAACCAAGTCTGCCAGTTCTTTTCCATCTCCTGCTAAACCATCAATATCATCTGTGAAGCGAAGGTTGGTGATTGTTCTTCCTCCGATACTGATGGTGCCCTTGTGGTCCTGCAAGGCATCCTTCATGATCCTTTCCAGGAAAATTTTGAAGAGTGTTGGTGATAGATGCATCACCGTCTGACTCCAACTGTTGTTCGAAACCAATCTCCTATGCTGTCATTGATGAGAACAACACTGGTGGCTTTGTCATACAATAACCTGCACCAGGTCTGAGCTGATGTTATACTTCCTCATAGTTACCCATAAGGCTGCATGCCATACCCTATCAAAGGCCTTTTTAAAATCTATAAAGACGTATAGATTCTGCTGATGCTAAAGGGAAGGAGTCTGAGATCGAAGATTTGTTTTGTGGTGCTCCTTCCTGCTCGGAAGCCTGCCTGCTTTTCAGCAATAATTTTCTCTGCTTGAGGCTTTAGTCTGTTGAGAATTATCTTCAGCATGACTTTGCTCGGGTGACTGATCAAACTGATGGTTCTGTAGTTTTGGCATAGCTGTAGGTTTCCTTTCTTGGGGAGCACGATGACCAAGGATTGAGTCCATGTGGTGGGCCATTCACCTGTCTGCCATATCTTGTTGCAGATTGTTGTTAGGACTGTGACTATGTCTTCTCCTCCTGCTTGAATGAGCTCTGCTGGTATGTTGTCAATGCCGGCTGACTTTCCATTCTTTATCTGCGTAACAGCAATTTCTACTTCTTCACGAAAAATGGGGTTGTCATCAATTTCTTCTGCCTGAGGGCTATTTAGCACTTTCGACAAAGGTTACTTACCCAACTGGACCAACGAATTGTTACGTGTCACCGGACGAGTGCGTGGTCGTCATCCTGCCGTCTATAAATTGGAAGACATGAACGGAGAAGTGTTAAAAGGAACGTTTTACTTGCCCGAGTTACAACGAGTGACCAAAAATAAGACGAAGTGTACGAGATCGAAAGCATTCTCGATCAAAGAACTCATAAAGTTGGAAAACGACTTTTCAAAGAAGTCAAATACTTTGGAAAGGATATCCTCTCAGTTTTGATTCTTGGATCGATGCTTCGCAAGTCATCGAGTATAAAAAGAAGTGACCATCATACCCTTCAACACAGTCTCAACCACCACAGTGACCACTCCTTCTCCGAGTTCTTCTCTGCAAGATCTACAAAAGCAACCCTTGTGGGTGTGGTGTGGAGAACGTGTGCCTAAAACGCAAATCGTCTTTTTCTGACAAATCTTTGTAGTGTATTGTGTCATCGGTGCTGCCATTGCCAATTTGAGTCTGCAACAAGGAGACAAACAATTGTGGAACATTTTACTGAGCAGTTGCATCGGTTACCTTCTCCCCAACCCTTCCCTAAAATACTCGAACGGTAACAACGGCAGCCTTGCGACCAACACCAGTCACCCTTCCAACAGTCACCACCAAAACAACCACAATAACCCTCTTTCGGACACTCCTCTGACTTCGAGTGACCCCTCGGACAGCAGAACTCTGGAATTATGAATAACCAATTTTACTTAAGTTTACTCAGTGACAGTTCCTTGAATGTGTTTCCCCACAATAATTTGTGCTGTTTCACGGCCAAATTACCTCAGGCCATCCAATTGGATCACGAAGCCCATTGGGAAGTGACTTTGGTCGAAATGATTCACCCTACACAAATCCTAAATCTCACCGAAAATCAAACGAAGTTTTGGGTCGAAGTCCGGAATATACAAGTACAAGAAAACTTGGACACCAATGATCCTGGTTTTCACCAATCAAAAAAACCATCACAAACCCCTGAGCATGTATGAGATGAAAATTTCTGCAGGCTATTATTTTAATGGTCAACATTTGGTGGAAACTATCGCCACTCTTTTCGACACTCAGTTTGGCAAAGCCCTGACCAAACAGAACAAATCTGTCACGATCGAGTACCATAAAGTGGCTCATCGCCTATTGATGAAATTTACGGATTCCCAAACGTTGTCCATCACTTTTAATCCCAGTTTATATGACATGTTGGGTGGAGAGAAGATCACCTTATCTAATGGTCAGGTTTCCCTGACATCAGCATTTTCAGCAACAGCCGATTTTTAAAGTTATTTCGTCAGCCGGTAGAATTGAACGAAGGATTGAATTTGATCTTTGTGTACTCCGATGTGTTGGAGTACAACATGGTGGGACACACTTCCGCACCGTTAATGCGAGTCATTTCTTTCAAAGTGGATTCTGCCATGACCAACGACGAGGAAAGTGGAAACACCTATCACATTCACAATGAATTTTTACATCCTCATTATTTGTCGGTCAGTAAGTCGTAATTCGACAGTGTCAACATTGGTATAAAAGGAAATCTGGGACAAAATATTCCATTCTCCAAAGAGAAAGTCACAGTGAAGCTCCATTTTCAAAAAAGATTCTCTAACGACTTGTAAGTCATGTATCCAGTGTACCGAGTAGTCGCTCGACAGCGAGGACATGGTTTAGGAGATATGTTGAAATCGGCGTTTCGTTCGGTGGCCCCCGTTTTGAAACCGATGATGACACGAGGATTGCACTCCTTGAAAGATGCCGCTTTGACGCATGGCAAAGAATTTTTCCAAAATATCATCATCGACAAACAAAATCCCAAAGAAGCCTTCTTGAGAACAGGCAAAACTGTCGTGCTTCAAACTGGCAAATAGGTTCTGGGCCGACGAGAAACTCCTATAAATGCCCTGGACGCTGCTGAGCCTGGCATTCCTGCTTCCCTGACGCCACAGCAAGGACAAGGCAGAAAGAGACGACGAAGACACCACTCCAGAGGACTTCACACACTCAGAGCTAGAAACACCAAGAAATAGAAGAACCGTCCAAGAATTAGACGTATTTGATTATTAAATCACAGAGAGAAAAATCATGCTCCGAGAGTCTTGCGAATGTTCAAAGTCGGAACTGGATCTGTTTGCCATGCCACCCACTATGATGACGATGCAAGAATCCCAATGGGTAGAATTTCATCTCGTCTTCTCTTTGACGACCTCAACCCCCATCGATTTTAAAATCAAAGGACAACCCGAAGATTACATCGATCTGAATAGCAGATACTTGTACCTGAAAGTCAAAGTGATCAAAATGGATGACACAGCTCCGGGAGCCGATGCTAGAGTAGGTCCCGTCAACAATTTCATGCATTCCTTGTTCAGCGAAGTGGATTTGTACTTGAATAACAAACTAGTCAGCAGCAGCATGGATACTTACCCTTACCAAGCGTACCTGGAAAATCTCTTGACGTGCGGAAAAGAGGCCAAGAACATTCATCTGGATGCTCGCGTGGTATGGAAAACTGACACAGCAGGCGTGGAGAAGTTTAATGATACAGTCCTGACAGCAGCTGACGATCCTCACAATGTGGGTTTTAACGACCGTCTATAGAAACTTCTGCAAGGACGTAGCTTAGAACTGATGGATCGTTTGCATTTGGACATGTGGTTGGAAGAAAATTATTTGCTGAACGGAGTGGATATCCGCCTGTGACTGAATCGCAGCAGCAGCGTTTTTCATTTGGTGGCTCCTGCCAACGAGTACAAAACCATCATCCAAGAAGCCAGACTCTACTTGCGAGGTGTGGACGTGTTACCTAAAGTGGAAAACAACATTAGTCACACTTTGAGCAGAACGACCGCTTAGTATCTGATACGACGTGTGGAAGTGAAAACCTTCACCATTGCCGCTGAACTCCGATCCAAGATCGAAGATCATCTGTTCCAAGGACAGTTACCCAAACGTTTACTTGTTGGTAACGTCACGAACGAAATCCTCAAAGGAGCCGTAACTGCCAATCCTTTCGAGTTTAAGCACTACAGAGTGTCCAAGATCGAAATCAGTCGCGATGTCAAAACCTTGTGTACCAGACCCTTCGAACCTAAATTTGCCGAGAAGAATTACTTGTCGTACTTGTCATTGTACGAAGCCATGGGACAGTTAGCGATCAACACCAGCCAAGGCATATTCGTACGACGATTATGCAGAAGAATACGTTTTGTGGGCCTTTGATTTCTCTCCAGACCAAGGTACCGACGAGGGACATTTCCACCCTATAAAATCTGGCCAACTGCGTGTGGAACTTCAGTTTGCGAGAAGCTCTACCCAACACGGTGAATGTCATCCTGTATGCCAAATTCGACAACACTCTAGAAGTCAACAGTTTGAGAGAAGTCATTCTTGACTATTAGAAATTATGGAAGACTCTTATCCCTCTTTGAATGGTGAATGGGAGAATATCTCTTGTCTTTAGTTAGGAAACGTAGTGCACATCAAGGGCCATATGACCTTCATCAGCGGAAGTTTAACTTGACTTCACAACGTTGTCAATCTTGTCAAAAATGTGTTATTTGATATTGTATTGATTGTTATATTATGTGCTGGTTAATTGTTGGTTGAATAAAAATATTATATTTTGAAAAAGTGTTAGTCGTTTGTTTTTAAATTTTTTTTTTCACTATACATGCTCTCTGACTTCTCTCTCTATCCCTCACCATGAGATAATCTATAGTGTTCATACCCAAAATATATGGTAGGGATGTTTTCTGTCGCGTCAACGCTTGAGTTACGTCAAAGGGGCGGTCTCCAGTCTAGCCATTCATTGTTAATGTGTCAACCTATGAAGATGACTTCAAGACTAGCAAGGCTGAACGAGCCACACGTCCATTTGCATCGTGTCAGGCAAAACCTGATACCCAAGTCTGATGAGATAGAGAATGTCAGGATGTTGAAAATAGCCCAAGACCTGATAGAAGCGGTCCTTAAAGACGAAATCAAGAAGGAGCAAGCAAATGGACCGAGAAGTACAGACTTCAGAAGCCGAGAGAGCAGCAGCAGCAGCAACACCAGGAGACAGACAGATGCATTGTGGACTGCCGTGTGGACACCAAGGAGTTCTCCTTCTCCTTCATGTCGGAAAGCCTGCTGCCAGACGGAGATAGTAATCCCAGGCGTTAAGAGAGATTGCCAAAACTCTTAACAAAACAGCCCTTTTCAGGGCCACTCCAACAATCTAAAAAGACATACTAATCAATTGCCAAAATATCAGTCTGTCTTGGTGTGTAGATAGGTTTAAAAATAGAAGTGTGACTATAAACACTTCGTTTCTCTGAATTTGTAAAATAGTGTGTGTATGTGTGTTTGTGTGCTTTCCCGTACGTGTGTGTGTGAGTGTGTGTATTTTGTTTGTGCGTACGTACGTTTGTATGTGTTTGTGTGTTTGTTTCTTTCCCTTAACAAAAAGCTTATCCCTTAACAAAAAAGTGTGTGTGTATGTGTTTGTTTATGTGTGTGTATGTGTGCGCGCGTACGTTTGTGTTTGTGTATTTTGTTTCTGTGTGTATTTTGTTTGTGTGCGCTTGTACGTTTGCATGTGTTTGTGTGTTTGTTTCTTTCCCTTAACAAAATAACCCTTGTCCCTGCTCAATGTGTTTGTTTTGTGTGAATGTGGAGTAGTGTGACTATAACCACTAACTCTTTTGCTGAGGTGATTGTAGGTAATGGTGTGTCTTGTAGATAAAAATTTCCTTCTTCACAATGTACTGATAGTAAATAACGTGGATTTTGTTAGTATGAGTGTGTTGTTTTGTACAAAACGTTTATTTTAGATTAGCACTCTCATCACTATGGAATGTTTGGTATTTGATTCTGTGTCTATAAAGTTATATGCCCCGCCCCGCCAAGCGTTATATGAAGTTATATGTCCCGCCCCGTCAAGCGTTATAGCTTCTTTTTTGCGCTGTCCCTGTTTGGTCCGATTGAAGTCAGCCACTTGCAACATTGATGCCAATGTCCAATACCCACCTGTTCCATTTCTCTTCTCGCTATACAGACCCAATATTTTTTGTCGCTATACAAGCCTAACCTTTTGTCATACAAATCTTGTCGGTGAATCGTCCCAGAGTGTTTTGTAATGGTAATTCCCATTGTCCGTGAATCGCCGTGAAAAGCTATAACGTTTGGCGGGGCGGGACATATAACTTTATATAACACCTGGCGGAGCGGGACATATAACTTTATTTAACACCTGGAGGACATTGTTGCCGTGACGTGTTTGTATGCTTGCTCGTACGTTTGTTGATTTGTGTTTGTGTTATGTTTATGTCTTTGTTTCTTTGTCTATATCTATGTCTATCCAGTCCCGCCCCGCCAAGCGTTATATCCAATTATATGTTCCGCTCCGCCAAACGTTATTACTCGTATAGTTTCACCGCTGAACTAGCTGAACTTACCATAACGTTATAGCTTTTTTCCCCGCTGTCCCTGTTTGGCCCGATTGAGGTCAGCCCCTTGCAACATTGTTGACAATGTCCAGTACTGTGACGTCATCCCACCTGTTCCACTCCTGTTGTCCCTATACAACTCCAATTTTCGCTTGTCCATATATAAGGCCAATATTCCCACGTTAAATTCCCATTGTCCGTAATCACTCCCAGGGTTTTGTCCATGTTAAATTCCCATTGCCCTTTTGACTGGGATTTCCATTGTCCGTACAGTGCCCCACTACACTACTTGTGTTGAATGTGGTTGTTAGGGAGTCTAGGTCAGTGTCGTGGCTGTCCAGGGTTATCAAAGTGCAAATTTACGACCTATCATTGCTTGGAAGGCTTCTGCGATGTTTGGATCTTTCAATTTTTCAAGGTCAAATCTGATTCTTGGTTGGTTAGGCTTTTTGATCATTTTCAGGTGGAGGCAAAACGTTGTCATTAATAAATCATGGTCACTTCCAATATCTGCTTCTGGAAAACTTCGTGTTTTGGCGATATTCAGTCCTGTACAGAATTGTTTTTT
This sequence comes from Megalonaias nervosa, assembly GCA_016617855.1. Classification (NCBI taxonomy): domain Eukaryota; kingdom Metazoa; phylum Mollusca; class Bivalvia; order Unionida; family Unionidae; genus Megalonaias; species Megalonaias nervosa. Next base: position 17,016 of record JAECUM010025544.1, read on the forward strand.
TTCACCAAGATGTAGTCAGTCTGGTTGTGATGTTGTCCATCTGGACTGTGCCAAGTCCATCTTCTAGATGCTTTGTGGGGGCCGAATGTGTTGGCTAGCACAAGATTGTTGTAGGCAGCAAACTCCAAGAGCCTGAGTCCTCTTTCATTTGTTTCTGCATCGTAGAAGGGTTTCCAGGTGTTGTGCCAGTTTGTCTGTGAATCAGCTCTCACTTTGCTTTCCAGTCTCCTTGTACAAACAGAATGTCCTTTCTGGGTGGATTGTCAATGACATCTTGCAGTTGGTTATAAAAATACTCTAGTTCGTTGTCATCATAGTTAGATGTGGGTGCATAGGCCTGTATTATTGTGATGTTGAAGGTAGTCGCCCTCAAGCGGATGGTAATCAGCCTGCTTGAGACTGGGCAACAACCCATAATACTGTTCACAATGCCCTTGTGGACAAGAAATCCAATGTCTTGATTGTGTTAGTCTCCTCTTCCGCTGAAGTAGAGCTTATGCCCTTCATCTGTTGTTATTTCGCCAACGTTTTTCCAGCGCTTCTCAGAGACTAATAATGTTCCAGTTGTACCTCTGCAACTCACGTGTAAGTTCTCTCAACTGTCCCACAGCCCTCAGTGTTCTAACGTTCAATGAACCGATGGTGATGTTGTCTCTCCCACGGATCTTGGTAGTGGGGGCACCAGTAGCATACTTGTCACCTCCGCCCTGGTGTGCAGCGGAAGGTGCGGTCATTGTTGACCCGATCCGGTATGGAAGAATTGTTAGTTATCTTGATGTGGTGTGTCAAGGGCAACATACACCTGGCAAGGCCCATCCCTCTCCAGACTTGATGACCACAGCCGAAATCCACTGATATAATGTGGCACGCCCTGGCCCTGAGCACATGGTCGTTGAGTTCATCTTGGAGCCATTCAGCCCTGGCCGTTGACTTCATCGAATAAGACTTCCGCCCAGTGATGCTGTGCTATCATCACGCTATTTTACCCATAGCTGGGAGACTCGTGCGGGTGGGAGCGTCTTATTCCATCCCATACGGATCCAATGGACCCATACCACTATACCACTGACAACTATATTGACAAAAAATAAAGCCACAACTAAATATATTACACTGAATCATTATTTGAGCAGTGTATTTAATATACCTGATATAAAAATGAAGAGGTTTGAATTTTCTGCGACAATCTGCAGGAGAAGCTGCAGAAATTAAAGCACGTGGTAATATGACTTTTTTTTTATCTGTTGTCATTACTTTTAGTGAAATTAAAAATAGGTTGTGAAATAGGACCTTGAAATGTTATCTATATGATGTAGAATTTATATTTTTTATGCACGACAATTTTCATGAAATTATAATTATGCCTGAAAGCCTATGCAATATATTAAGTGAACAATTTAATGTAAAGAAAAAAAGTACAATTAATTGGTAAGATGATTAAGGAAGATAATGTCTCTTATCCCTGTCCTATATGAACTTTATATGACTGTTGTCAATACCTATCTTGACTGGCAGAAACTCGTATACACCTATAAACTACAAACAGACATTTGGTTGGTAGGGGTAAATAAAAGAGCAGGAACAGTCATGAAGAATATAAGTTACTGACAACAATTCACGTTCACCTTCACTATGCAATACTTATAAGTTACTGCATTTGTATGGGAAAATACAAATGAGTTCATATTTTCCGATATAAATACAGAAACCTTTCTATTTTATGCTCATTTTGTTTTAATACCTAAGGGTTAATAATAAAATACACTACAAAACACAATGTAATTGAATTTATGTTTTATTTAATAACAAATTCACAACCGTAGAGTCATCAATACACAATAACTGTATTCATGCACACATAGCACCGTTCAGCGACCTTTGAATTTTATAGCTTACCCCGCGCTCAGTCACTCATTTAAAAATAAAATCCCATTTTGCTATATCTGAAATTGAAATTTAAAGTCATAGTATGAATGACTACGCCATTGGTCAGGAATGGAGGAATTTAGTTTTTCTGTCGATCCAGCTAATTTCTGAGTATCTGCTTCTGGGTATTTTCCGCACGACGTACATGTGACTTGAGGGATGGTGTTTCTGTTCTGCCGTTGATTGTTTGGAATCGTAAGATGGAAACTATGAAAGTCTTTTAATTTAAAATGTCAAGAAGATGCTGGATTAAACATTGTTTTTTACTGAACAATGCATTCTTTCGTTTTGGAGTGCAGTGAATTCTACTTTGGAAAGTGATTTCTGTTTCAAAAATGTGGTCGGATTATAGTTCTACATATTACAGCACATTTTCTGCGATGTGGATCAGTATTTGGAAATTACGTAATTCATATCACCAGAAATAACCGACAAGGTACATTTTGAGGAAATTCAAGATACAGAAAGGCAAGTAGATTTATTCCCATTATTATTACCAGTTATAGTTTACATATTTTTATGTCCAGTCACTTACATGATCTTGGTTGAAGGGACCCCAGCTTTCGACAGGGATGTCACAGTAGTCTTCCTTACTGAATGGTTGGTGATTCTCCCCTGGAGGTCTGCCCTTCCTGCGGCTCGTTTCATCAGAGTTCCCAGTTGATTAACTCTTCATAGACTAAAAATCCTTGAATTGTTTTAATTCTGATAACTCTAGAATGAGTTGTAAAGTTTGCTTGGTCTTCCAGTTGTATTGTGAAGAAAGTCTGTGCATTTACTTACATGAAATATGAAATTAATTCCTTCATCGTGTTGTACCGTTTTAAGCATCTTGTTATCGGTGCTGATCATCTTGTGGTTCTGTTCTAAGCATCTTGTTATCAGTGATGATGCCGCTTATCTCGAAGTTATTACTGTTATGTAGATTTATATTTTTTGTGTAACCCCTCGTATATGATTTTATCTAATTTGTATAATTCTTATTCATAGCCTTAATGTCTACAAAATATATTTGGTTAAGTGTGGTCTGCTTGACTTGAATCTGTTAAGAGTATACAATTGCATAGGATCTTTAAATAGATGTTGAGGTACGAGTTGACAATTATTAATAATAATCTTAATAGTAAGATTTAAATGGCGCCTATGGTGTAGTTTCTCAGTGACTGAAGAGCTATCGATGTTCCGAAAATATTTGTGTAGCTTCTCAATGGTTGCATAAGGTCATATGTTTAATTCGACGCAGAATTAAAAGTGTTGGCTGTCACGTGGGTTCTATTGTGAAGTACAATCACAGTAAAAAGCGTATAAAAATTTAAGTAATTAGATCCATTCCGATTTTTGGAGTCATTCACACTTATTGTGTTCTTGTTGTAAGTCTGCAGACGTGTTTTATGTTATACTTAAATATTATTCGAGAGGAGAAAAAAAACAACAACAAAACAAACAAAAACATTTGTTTTGGGCTGCTCAGTGGAAATAGAAAATGCTCACAATTTGGACTGTAATATTATTCTGGAACTGCTATAAATTATTTGAAGGAATTCTGGAGAACGCCATCTTGGCAAAGTCACTTTTCTTGGAAGTCCAGTACATTTTCGGTATAAAAATGTAAAAGAAACTTTTCTTCAATTTAGGACTCTCATAGACCTTTTATAAGGACTATTTTGCATTCACTTCATAATACTGTAAGTTCCTCTCACATTTTCATTGGTAACCTTGGTAATTCAATTGTTTGTTAAGCTTTATAAAGCTTGTTGGTTTTTCTTTTTGTCTGTTGCTTACGTTTGTGACTATAGACTCGTAACATTATCATTAAATGTAATATGCAGTGCTGCTTATCTGAAAGTTGTTACCATTAAATGAAATATATCTATGCTACTTATCTCGAAGTTATTATCATTTAATATATTCGTCTTTTCTTGAATACCGGGATATATCATTTTATGTTTGAAGAAATTAATAGTTTTATTCTTTTGAATGTTTTTCAACACACCTTATTTTTGACCACACTTTAATCCATAAAGATGACCAGCATTAATTGGTTAGTCACGTATTGTATGTAGTGCTTTATTGAATTCTTTATCTGTATAGGCTCTGATTACTTTAGTTCTCGGGAGTATTAGTAGTAGTGTTGGTAGTACTATTGGTAGTAGTGTTTGTAGTAATATTGGTAGTAGTATGGGTAGTAACATTGGTAATAGTAGTAGTGTTGGCAGTAGAATTAGTAGTAGTGTTGGAAGTAGTATTGGTATAGTGTTAGTGTTAGCAGCAGTATTGTTAGTAGTATTAGTACTAGTATTGGTCGAGATATTAGTAGTAGTATTGCTAGTAGTGGAAAGATCATCAAACGTGGCAAATACAAGCAGTATTACGTAGTTAGTAATAGTAGCAATAACAATATCAGTTGTGGAGGTAGTGTTGGCCACAGCAGCCAAACGGCAATGTCAGTATTGACAGTAAAGGCAGCAGCATCAAGTGTAGAATTTACAACCAAGATAGATTCTCGCAGCAGCATTTGCAGTTGTATGGTGACAGAAATTACAACTACTATAGTAATTGCAGCAGATATAGTAGAGGTAGAAGAAGAATGAGAGGCAGTAGTAGTAGTAGTTGTTGTTGTGGTAGTGGTGCTTGATGGTTATTAACAGTACCAAAGTGGATAAGAAGACACAATATTAAACTTACCATTAAGAGGATAATTGCAGGGGGAAGTAACTGGGTTAGGCATGTAAAATTCGCCCTTGGTTATTTTCCCGATCATCCTCTATTAGAACTTTTAGACTGACAAATCTACGAACATTACAAATGATGAAGAAAGGAAAAAAGAGAAAATTTGTGTACAATTTCCGCCCAAAAGTAAGACAGTGTGATCACTTACATTTGCATCAACATAGATAATTCCAGAATGACGAGCATGTATAGTAGGAGATATAATAATAAAATTAATAACATAGTTGCAGAGCTATCTGTTATTCCAATGAGTTCAGTTAATATAGTTTGCATGTCATTACGCATTATCACCTTTATGCAACTTCTGAATTCATCACTAAGCAAGTCATCATTTAAATCACCCATAATAATAGTATTATTAAGGTCCTCGTTTAAATCACCCATATATTATAATAGTATCAAGGTCCTCGCTTAACCCCATAAATATAATATTATCACAAACAATGAAGCCCCGCCCAGTATTGATATTTCATGAATCCCAGAAGTGTGACGACGCAGATGGAGGGCGGTAGATTCCAAGTAAGAGATATCGCATACGTTTTACACACATGTTTATCACTTCAAGGTCGCGTATCAAGAGATCGATACATGGTTTGAAAATCTAATTTTCTGAAATAAAGACCTTGTATCTCCATCACGATTTCTTTGACTCCATCGAAGCGATTTGTGATCACCGATACATATATTGGACATGGATTCAGCTCAGTATAGATCAGAATGTGATAAAGATATTGGGGCTGGATTCATTTCATTACGGATCTGAATTTGATACATATATTGGTCCTGGATTCAGCTCAGTATGGATCTGAATTTGATACAGATATTGGGCCTGGATCAAGCTCAGTATGGATCTGAATGTGATACAGATATTGGGCTTGGATTCAGCTCAGTATGAATTTGAATGTGATACAGATATTTGTCTTGGAATCAGCTCACTTTGGATCTGAGTGTGATACAGATATTGGGCCTGGATTCAGCTCAGTATGAATTTGAATGTGATACAGATATTGGGCCTGGATTCAGCTCAGTATGAATTTGAATGTGATACAGATATTGGGCCTAGATCAAGCTCAGTATGGATCTGAATGTGATACAGATATTGGGCTTGGATTCAGCTCAGTATGAATTTGAATGTGATAGAGATATTTGTCTTGGAATCAGCTCACTTTGGATCTGAATGTGATACAGATATTGGGCCTGGATTCATGTCAGTATGAATTTGAATGTGATAGAGATATTTGTCTTGGAATCAGCTCACTTTGGATCTGAACGCGATACAGATATTGGGCACGGAGTCAGTTGAGTAGGAAGTTTTTTGTATTAATACAGTATCCTATGGTGAAAGAAAATTAACATATATTTTGTGAACATATAAAAGACAAATCTGTAAATAAAAGTTAAGATTATATGATTTTTAAAAATTCTTTTCTTTATCATGAAAAGGTTGATGGCTTAGTTAAGGGTCATCTTTCCATATCATGATGAAGGTTATTAAAACAGCTATCTACGTGAATAATTCGTACACAGTTCTCATCGTAGTTTAATGTAGGATTCTACGTGTAACACAAATAACACTGTTTAAAACAAGTCATTTGTTTTGCATTTTATATAAATACTTGCTACATCACATTTCATTTATAAACAAAATCTTACACGAAATCAATATTGGTCACGAAAAGAGAAGCACCATATACAGGTTGTATGTATGTATGTATGTATGTATGTATGTATGTATGTATGTATGTATGTGTTACGTGACAAGGCTCGTACAAAGTAACAAAGAAAGGAGTGAAGCCAACAAGCTTTGTAAATTTTAACAGAATAATTTATTTCCATAGAAAAACAAGGTAAAAATATGAAACAAGGACTTACGGTTTGTGACTCTAATCCAAAAATTAATCCTAGAATTTAAAAATAAAAGTCCTATCACTAAAAAGTTCTAAATGAATCAAGGTTCGAATCCCGATGAAGTTCCAAGATGGAAGGCGATGACATCTTCTATAACCTGTTTGTGTTGATGTGTCAAATGTTCCTTGTTGAATCCACCAAGAATATAATTCCGGCTTTAGAATTCCAAATAATTTTCAGTAAATGTCTTTGTCCAAGAATTCTAATGAACACTCGATAATGTCTCCAGGGAAAATAAATTATTTTAAATAAAATCTCAATTCAAACTGGCGACAACAAAATAATACCTTTGAGCCCGAAGGTATGATTTACGACTGAGGAAAAATCTCTATGAAACTGAATTTTAACTCTAACTACGACGTTGAATGGACCACGTGATAGGGTCACATGATTACTTAATCTGAATAACGCAAAAAGGGGATAAGCCAATTATCACGTCCGCCATGCACAAATTCGATTGTACTTAACGAATCTTACTATAAGATTCAATAATAAAAAAATAAAAAAGTTGTTTACAAGTTCTGAATCAAGGTCGGAAGCTAGGTCAGCTAAAAATACAATATTGCAATCTACGAACTGCGTATTTATCAGGTTAATAAGAACTGAACTGAATTTACTGGAAAAAATGACAAATCCAGTGAATAAAGTTATCATTACAATAACATGTATTTTAATAAAAATAAAATAAAAGAGAATTTAAAACTAACACACAAGTAATTAAATTACATATACGTAACAGTATGTATGTATGTGTGTATGTATGTATGTATGTATGTATGTATGTATGTATGTATGTATGTAATTGGGATAAAAGAAAACAACACAAGCGCTGATAATTCTGTGCAGCTAGTTTCTCAGTTACTGTATGCTTCTTCAGGCAAAAAATATTTTGAAAGAAAGGGATGACGTCTTTATATTTTAAAATAACAATTACATCATTTACGTAACGCCGTAAATGATATGGATCATCATAACAATTTTATATATATGACAGGATCGAAAAGATACATGAGTCTCTAATGGAACCCGAATCAATGAAATAATAAAATAGAGACAAACAGTCATACATAGAATTATATTTATATAAAGGATATACAACATATCAATTAAGTAATTAACATTTTATACAATTTTATATGGTTCCTTGGCATTAAGGCGATTAGGATACAAAGTATCCAACGTATGAATCCGATAACTTTCTTTTTTGAGTCTACTCATGTCTCCGTGCACAATATCTATTGGCATGAAAGAAAAATCGAGTAGAGCGTGTTTATTGATATTAAAATGTGTTGAAATATTAGAGGGGAAATGAGGATCTCTATACTTTTTTTATGAAAGCGATGATTATTCATTCTCTCAGAAACTTGTTGAAGTGTGTGTCCAACATTTTGCATGTTACATTGTTTGCAGGTTGTCAAAAAAATCACATCAGTTGATACGCAGTTAGTGTTATAAGACAGAGAAAATACTTCTTTTGTATTGGCACTACTGAAAGAAGTACTTTCTCTTTTGTTTGCACATTGAGAACACCGATGTCTGTTACATTTAGATGAAAAAAAATATCTTTTTTTTATTTTCTGTCTGTTTAGTTCTAATTAAAAATTAATTTAATAGAGTTTTTCTTAATACTAGTGTCTAATAACAGGTAGAGAGAAAAATACATACATGGATGATAGATGGTAATAAATGGATGTGAATGGATAATTAGATATTTAGACAGATTTATTTTTCACCTGAACATAGTATTTTAAACCATATTCATAGATGTTAATTTCTTATGAGAGCATTTTGCTCTGCACTCTGTTTCAATAGGTATCTTGTGCAGAAAAGTAGTATCGTGATAACTAAATTAATTTAATTAGAACTAAGCAGATAACTAGTAAATTTAATTAGAACTAAACAGACGGAAGAAAAAAAGATATTTTTTTGTCATCTAAATGTAACAGATATCGGTGCTCTCAATGTGCAAACAAAAGAGAAAGTACTTCTTTCAGTAGTGCCAATACAAAAGAAGTATTTTCTCTGTCTTATAACACTATCTGCGTATCAACTGATGTGATTTAATTGACAACCTGCAAACAATGTAACATGCAAAATGTTGGACACACTTCAACAAGTTTCTGAGAAAATGAATAATCATCGCTTTCATAAAAACATTATAGAGATCCTATGTTCCTCTCTACTATTTCAATACATTTTAATACCAATAATCACTCTCTACTAGATTTTTCTTTCATGCCAATAGATACTGTGCATGGAGACATGAATTGACTCATGAAAGGAAGTTGTTGGATTCATAAGTTAGGTTCTTTGTATCCAAATGGCCTTAATACCAAGGCACTATATAAAATTGTATAAAATGTTAATTAAAAATTGATATGTTGTCTATCCTTTATAAAAAAATATATTTATGTGTATGACTGTTTGTCTCTATTTTATTATTTTACTGTATGTATGTAAGTGTGAAGTAAAAGGCTTTTTAAAATAATTTTGACGATATTAAAATTATCACATCAAAATGATAACGATGTTGATAATATGTGTAATAGTCACTGGAAGACTAACTTGTTGGTTTCGACTTATTCATACCAAGCCAATCACAAAACTACGAGAACTCCTTATACTACTGCTGCTAGCAGTGATAGTTTTTGCCGTCTGGTTATCAAACTTCAATTCATCCACCCATCACTCAATACTTCTAACCGTCCGTGTATGTATGTGTGTTTTATTTGAGAACAACTGTATTTATGTATGCATGCAAAGGCGTAGCCATGAATTTATGTAAGCAAATACGAACTTTATTTCGTACCATCGTAGGCATGTATATATATATATATATATATATATATATATATATATATATATATATATATATATATATATATATATATATGTTAGCATGCATTTATCTTTGTTTATTTATCCGTCTAAATTTCGGCTTAAGTCTCAATTTATTTGAATATCTAGTTCAAATCCAGAATTGAGAATGCTAGAGATGTGCCGCTAGGATTCAACTTATTGATGGCATTTGCATTCCTGAGATGAAATTACCCAAACTGGAAATATTTGCACAGCAGACATTTTCCTACTTTTTGTTCCTACGTCTCGTCTTATTTCAGTGCGCGGCCTTGTCTTGATTCAACTGCTTGCAAATACTATATTCCAAGCATGCTAGTAGATACGAGTATCGATTTTTATAAGTCTTTTGTATGACTCACCGGGGATTTCGAACCAGCGACCTCATGCATTCGAGGAGGACGCTCTAACGACTTTGGCCACCTTAGCGGTCAAACTTTAACAGTAAAATTTAGCCTTAATCACAAAAGTCTGCTTGGAACTTAGAATCACATATAGGTTTATGCAAGTTAGAATTTAGTTATTAGTTTCCCTTCCATCTCGAAGGAAAACAAAAGTTCAATAGAAAGAAAAAAATTCGAATTACCTTTTCTCTTTTTGTTAGTATTATGTTGGTTACCTAAAACTATAATCTTTAACTTTTGTGCCTTAGTACTGGTACTTCTATTTATAACACTGCAATGGCCTCATTTGTGTACCAACTTACACATGACAGTTAAATCAAGTAAATGAAATGCATCGTAAAATGTAAACTAACGTGTTAGGCCTAATCACGTTTTGAATTTGAATGTGTGGTGTAGGTGTCTTACGTTGGCTTTGTAAAGGAGACGAACAAAACAAAACGCCATTATGTTATAAAATTAATAAGATTTTGTATGGTCAAATTTAATATTTTCTTGACGGAATTGTGATATTAAGGTGGAAAGTTAGGATAAAAGTAACGAAATATGGATCCAGATCTGAAGAATTTAAATATTTTTAGTGACTAATGCACACAGTTTTCATTGTTCCTAAACGATTAATAGAGAAACTTAATTTTCAAAATGCAAAAGTATTAATTTCATTGGTTTGGAGAGGAATTTATTTGCTATTTCTTTTTTTTAAAAAATACTCCCAGCTTTTATTTGCAGGAAAATAGAAAACAACATGATATATAAGGCTACTGATTTCAGTACTAATCTAACATCTCCGTGACGATCAGGAGGGCGTTGAAAAGGCGCATACATAGTTATGCACTGATTAGATGGCACAGTGTCTTTCATATACAGTCCATAAAAGATGAAACAGGGACAAAGTTAGTAGGCCTGTCTGCATTTTATTTGGCATCTTAGTGTTGTATAGATTAAATAAGTATTAAGTTGGTACACGAATCATCAGGAAGTCAAGACGAAGTTGTGTCTTTTTTTAACCCAAGTGTATTGCAATAAAACATTTTTATTATTTGAATAACAGTGTATGATCTTAACACGAGTGCTTATTTTAACTGAAATATGTAAAACGATTTAATTGATTAAAAACTCTCCAAAGATTAAAACTATTTCGTAACTTTCATTTGAAGTTATTTCAAATGTACGGTTATATTATTTGTATCACAGACACAATATTGATGTTACTCAATGAGAAGTGCAAAAATAGTTTAATAGACGTTATAGTACATTCGGAATCCTTGGTTATTATGCATTCTCCTTCTATGTTGTCATGGCATCCTTCTTTATGCCCTTAGGTGTTATTAAACGTATGCATGATTAGATGATATAATATTGTTATGTAAATCAAATTATTAGCTTTTATACGTAAAATAATTAGTACATGAATGTAGGGTCTATTATATGACGCGCGATTGCAGGAAACAATACTCCCGGACTAACACTTTACTTTCCAAAAGTAGTTTTCACTGACTGATAATGACGTTGTTTCTTCTTTTTAACCAGTTTTCATAAGCGATACGGTTTATAAATTAGTCTCTGCGGCGGTTATATTGAAAATGTAGGATCGCACAAGTCTTATTTAGGACAAAATATATATGATCTGAAAGTATGTAGTGAAAACCCCAAGCCAATATAACTTTCCCACAGCTGGAATAGCAATAATATTTTGAAGACTTCCGTCGTCAGACACATTTGATATAAGGCAGTTACCATTTCCATGTAGAACACACATAAGAAATCTTTCAGTTAAAACCCAATGTCAGGATGACCATCAATTCTGGAGCAGTAGCGATAACAATATTTTCAAGATAGCGGCCATGAGGCCATTTTAGAGCTCAGAGCGGCATCATTTTTATTCTGGAGCAAATAAACATCATACAAGTGTTCTGGAGAATAACTCCATGTCTCTTTGATTTTATATATATATATATATATATATATATATATATATATATATATATATATATATATATATATTGACATTTTTCTCCTATGCTATCACATATCATACGTACCATTACTTCTCATATTATATTTGCCATTTGAAGTTTATCTTATTATTATTCTATTATCTGTATCGGTTTATTTTTTCATACACGGCAATATTATTTTATATTAGCACATAACTGAATTGACATGTCGTGTATTAGTACCATCAATAACTGAGTCTTTGCTTTGTATGATGTACTTGATAATAATACCACGTGGTGGTAGGCAAATTGGGTTAAAATATTTAGCATCATAATTTTAGGATCATAATAAATTCCTACTCAATGTATGCCATTACCTTTAAAAAGGTCTTAACTATTAACAGGCATGCTTTCGTTTTGTTTGATATTTCTGGGCAAGATATCTCCGCTAACTAGCCTCAGACATTGTTTTTCTTTACATACTTTGTTCAATCTGGCAATTTGTGAGGATCTACCTGTTTGGAGGCGCTGTCCCCAGTAAAGATAGATATATGGCGAAATGTTTTAAATAAATTTACACAGGGTGCCTGGCAACGTGTTTTTCTCGGTCTATGCCTAGTATACAAATTTGTGAATAAAATTATGAAACAGTTAAGACTTTTATATTTATTATTACCGAAAAGGAATAAATTGTCTACTCTCTGTCTGTATCATTAGTATACCATTTGAAAAATCTATCTCAGAAAAACAAAATCATCGAAAGATTTTAGCACGAAAACAATATTACAACAAGCTGAAGCTAAGTTCCTTTAACGCCGCTTAAATATGGTACGCATCTTAGGATGGCGTAGTTCCTTATGTAGACAACTAACCTAATTCAAATTAACTAAAAAACTCAACCAGTTTTAGAACTTCCTGTAAAACAACAAACATTCATATTTCTCGAACACTTTGAGCTGATGATCCATTATACTTCTCTATCTGATTAGTCTGCCCTAATTCTTATAGACTAGGACGGTCTAGTAGTACCTCTGTAACGATCACAGTTAATAGATCAACTGACATTGTATAAAACCGTAGCTCATTTAAAGTTCCTGTGTTTAGTATGTGTTTGGGTTGTTACGACTCTATTATCTTAAGTTAAAAAACAGAAAGAATCGAAACCAAGTTTAGTAAAATCAACAAATAAATTTATTTATATAAGGTAAAAAGTTAAAATTTAAGAGGAAAGTACATGATTATCAATTGAATCCATAATAATCCTAAATGTATTATCATAAGTCCAAAATCAAAGGATGTTCTGAATGTATTCCAATACTGTAGAGTGTGCTGATATACTAATAGTCTTGAATATGGTGATACACCAACAATCTTGATGTATCCCAATGATATAATCCATAAATCATTGAATGAAATTACACCAATTCCAAAAGTTTTGTTTTAGTCCAAAACGTCAATGAGTGCTTTGTAATTCCAATGAATAAGTTTTAAGTAAATGCTTCCTCTCAACTTATATCTGAACTCAACCGACTGAACTTAAAACAGAAATTAATAATGTTGTTTACCGCATCCTTTATATATTATTATACTAATTTTACTTGAACTAAGACAAAATAAAATGCCCAGGAGGTGGGTCACAGGTTCGCTTCCAGAATATTCTGAATTTGTAAATATGGTTAGGCCTTGTATTGTGATCGAAGTAAACATCTTTAAAATGAAATGACAAAAGTCAGGTAGACATAACCCTCAGCCAGTAAAATAGTCAGGTCGGCCAGAACGCAACCCTCAATAACGGACAAAGGTCAAGCAGACAATATAATATTCATAACGAGGTACATTCGGTGCCAATATCACATTATTTTCATTCTCAATGTTGAATGACTTCCCGATGTCATTGCCCCCCCCCCCGCAATAAAAGACATTCTTGGTTGCAACAATTGGTTTTGAAAGGAAATCTTTATTTATACACAATGCATTAATATGCACGTCAAACTCTTCGTTCAATCGAATTCACACAGAAAAGATTTTTGTTTAAAATGAAAGACCCATCTAGTAGGTATATTGAGACGATTATGTCTTCAATTAACGTGATGTAGCAATGTCACTTCATTAGCTCTGAAAAGAAAAGACAAATGCAGTTAATGGCTTTAAAAAAGCGGCTTTTCTCAAAAGAATGTTCAAAGTTAACTTGATGCTATTGCCAGACAACATTGTATCAACTTTTTTTCTGAGGAAAATGTAATAACCACGTATTGTCGATGTATCGACATTGGGGTATAGTAATACTAACAACAAACTATGGAGATTTTTAGACTAATATTAACGCTCCTGTGGCCTTGTGGTTAGAGCGTCTGCTTCGGATGCTGGAGGTCGCGGGTTCGAACCGCGGCCGAGTCATACCAAAGATTTATAAAAATGGTTCTAGCAGCTGCCTCGCTTGGCGCTCAGCATTAAGGGATTAGTTTTAGGAATGGTCGGCCTGGTGTCACGATAATGTGACTGGGTGGGATATCATGCTACATGCCTGCATCATGATGTCCCAATGCTAAACATCAGTATAAACTGCCACGCTACAGTCATCGTCGCGATATGACTGAAAATTATTTAAAGCTACGTTCAAAATCCAAACACACACACACACACACACACACACACACACACACGCATAGTGATATTAAAATTTTACTGTAAAAGAACTAACCGCAGAATATCCGTATCATTTATTAGACACTTGTCAAGTGTTCGAGTTTGCACTTTTAGAAAAACAAATAATAGACCAGGAACAGTTTGGGTGGTTGGAGGTATCTTATTGGAGAGGATAGACTTGGCGTTTTCATGATTCATTAGAATATTTAAAAGGGTAGATAGAAGCACGTTTAGTATAATGACGTGCATGAATTGTGCAAACATGATATGAACGAGGTAATTTTTCCATAGCATGCCCACACAATGTATGCAAAACAATGCCTGTATTTCGAGTCGAAAAAGTTCAGTTGCCTAATGCATGTTTAATCCATCGGGTCATTCTCATTGAGTAATATTCGATGTCATAAGCTTCAGAGAGAACAAAATCAGTGAATACTTAAAACTCTCTAGTATCATATTCCAATGATAAAATGTTAAATCATATAAGCAGGTATATATATATATATATATATATATATATATATATATATATATATATATATATATATATATATATATATATATACAGCGTGTATAAATGTCGTCCAGAAAAATACAGCATTGATCTTGATGTGCCCTTGTATACTTCACCGGCCGATCGGGTTCGTTACAGCTCATTTTTCAAACGATGTAAAGTGAACATATGAGTTCCAGGGAACAGAATGCGCTATCTCATGAATCTATTGGAGAATGCTTGATGATATAGGCATAATTATGACGTTTATACAAATAAAACTATCATACAGGTTAGATAATTTTTTAATAGTACTCTACGGAGATTCAAATCCAGGTCCGCGCGTAAACACACACACACACACACACACACACACACACACACACACACACACCTTTATGATGATTATTTAGTATGATAAAATAGAGAATAAACATGCTTACGTTTCGAGACGCATAGGCCGTCAATACACCACTGTAAAATGGGTAGATTAACAAATATCAAATACCTTGATACGGAAATACATACGCACACATAAGCTTGGTCAGAATATAGAAGAAATACTAATACTGCACATCCTCAACGAGGAAGTAATTAAAGAACATCGGTATGATAGCATAAAGTGCAACCTATAGTCGCATTTCTAGTGTTTACATTTTTTATCTTGTTTCCAAAGGCCATTAAATTAGCAAGTGCTGTAAATATGCTATCATAACTCAAATATCTAAGATAGGATCCTAACGGTATCTTGCACCTACCTTCTTATAGCTAATGTGTACAAAATCTTATACTTTGATATCTATGTTTATATTAAATTATTTCCTGTTGCATTTACATAGTGTTTGCTATGTGTATCTATATGATATATTACTGCTTTAGATGCATTTGTATTTTGCATAGGAATCAGTTTTGCCAAGTTATTAGTATTAAGAAATGTGCGTTTAGGTTTAAGCTGATTTTAAGAATAATGTAATCATATTTCCGGTGCAAGTGCATTACCTAAATGAAGTGTAGGAATAATTTAAGTATTTATTTGTTAAGCCAAATACCTCATTTCCTGTTCCACATGGAGTGCCATCGGCAGCAATCCGACGGCCGCAGTATCCATCTTGGGGTTTGTAACATGTCAAGGATACACATATTTTATCTGGCTTTGGAATCTGGAATGAAGTAAATACTAGTATGTAATACGGGCGGCTGAATTGTTTAACGGTATGCTCTCTCTCTCTCTCTCTCTCTCTCTCTCTCTCTCTCTCTCTCTCGTGTGTTATCGCTGGTTTATATTCTCTCTCTCTCTCTCTCTCTCTCTCGTGTGTTATCGCTGGTTTATATTCGTAACCTCCAGACGCAAATTATCAAAATGTTCGTGTCGTTGGATATTTTAGATGGGTAATATAATAAGCGATTTCGATCGGAAGAAGTTTAGTTGGCTGGGGATGATTGCAATAGGCAGAGGAGAAATATAGTCTCTACATGCTGATTGGCTGACATTTTCAGTTCCCAGCGTAGGTTTCTCCTTGGGAATATTGCGTCATCGACAGCATTCAACCAATCCAAACACCGTTTGGAATCATTTGAATATTTTTAATGAGGTTGTTTGCTTGGTGTTAAACATGTGTCATCACCGACTTTAATGCTAAATTTAGCCCGTATATCAATCCATGCAAATCCAGTTTCATTATATTGCATATTATGTGTCCTTATCTTATAATTGCATGTCTGAATTCTGTTCAAAGTAGTATAAAATGTTAATACTAACATTTGTGTATATTTTATTTTGCTGTCCAGCACCTCCCGTCCCCGTTAAGATCGCGGAGGAAAGATTGGTCAAATAAATAATTAAGATGTCTTGAAACTTGAAGCAGCTGCTTAATAATAAATGAATTACGATGTGAAGCAAAGACTTACAGACAGACACACAGACAAAGTGTTGAATAATATATCCGTCATTAGCATGTGTATAATTTTAATTTTAGATAAAGTATAATTCTACTTACACTGCATCTATACGAACCTTGTCCAAAGGCAATCTTGCATTGCTCTTCTGCACTGTAGATTTGACCTGGGTAAAGATTGTTGTAATTATCGTAGTCCTGTTTATTGTAAAACGTAGCTTCGTCTTTAACACAGGATCTGAAAGATGGCCCAGACAAAATGTGTGTATATGTGTGGAGAGAGACAGTGTTTTGTTTCGTTTGATTCTTTACGGCACAGCAGCTCATGTAGGTTATTTAGTGCTGCTGGCAAGGCAGCTAACAGGGTAGAAAAAAATAAGAGAACATTGTCATACATATGGGCTTGTTAGAGAACTTTTTCCTAGGGATGACAAAAAATGTCTACGGCCCTGGCTGAGGTAATTGGAATAAAGTTGCCTTTCCGAAGGACACACCACCGTACCTGCACCAGGCTGGTCAATTGGAAGAATTCGAATCTGCTCCCCTTCTATCGTAAATGCGGAACGTTAAACACAGAGAGAGAGAGAGAGAGAGAGAGAGAGAGAGAGAGAGAGAGAGAGAGATGTTATCCATGATTTAGTTTCGTTTATTTCTTTTTCTTGACACGAATAACATGAACGAGTTGTTGTGCCAAGGCATTTTTGAGTAACGCGGAATACACCACGGTTGCTGATCCTGTACGATCAGAATGTAGAGTTCCGTCTCAAGTATGGGGACATGGCACCTTAACCGCCGCGCCTATTTTTACGCTTTAGTATATTAAAATAATATTTAAAATGGGGACGGCTGATTTGCATCGGTTGTAATTGTATATATGTTGACCGACATTACGTTTCGTCATAGCAATGAGTCTCTCCGTGACACGTGTGCGTTCACTCATTTGCGAAGGAAATAATGTAGTGTTGCTTAAGACATTTAATGACTTTCCATTCCCTAATGAATATCAATACAGTACGGATTAGCTAGAGTAGAAGACCATGTAACTGTAGGGTGTGGCGAGTAGAAAACCATGTAAACTGTAGGGTGTGGCGAGTAGAAAACCATGTAAACTGTAGGGTGAGCAAATAGAAGACCATGTAAAATGTAGGGTGTGGCAAGTAGAAGACCATGTAAAATGTAGGGTGTGGCCAGTAGAAGACCGTGTAACTGTAGGGTGTGGCGAGTAGAAGACCATGTAACTGTAGGGTGTGGCGGCGTAAAGGGTATTGGTAAAAGAACTGATGACGCTTTGGGGCCCTTGTTTTCCCTATCAAACACTATGAGAGTCTCCTACCCCACAATGAACCAGGTATCATACGAGAGAATATGTTTTGGATGACCGCGGTTGTCTTTCCCAACGATTGGTGTTGTTGTTGCAGATAAATCTGATCTTGATCCTCCCCTGTCAGAAATGATTCACCGATGAATCTTGTTTACACCACTGGTCTTTCCTTCTCCGTTTAATAATTGGTCAATATAAAGAGTAATGTTATTTGCAGACATCAATTTTCCAAAAAGTTATGTGATAACTCTCGTATATTTTTCCAAAGCTAGAAACCGCGTCCATTTTATTTGAACAAGTCTAGTCTGCATCATTTGTGTTGCTCGTTTCGGACAATTTTCAAGGCGTGGCTGTAGGAGGGGACACGTCTTACAGTTATAAAACCCATCAAAGAACTCAATGGGAACAGTATGTAGATGTGTGCGGTATCTGATGCAGATTTTTGGAAGTATACTACTTCATTTTGGTTTTCATCTGCTAAACTTAGAGGATTTTGTCTGCTGAAACATTGTTATTCTTTTATCTATTTTCGTATTTTTTTCCGGTGTAGTTTAACAGCGCCTCGAACAAATTATCGGTTTTATTAAGCGGAGGAAATGAACGCTAGGTGTCTTTTACAAATTACACACCGTGGCAGCAGACACAGGCTGTCTCGGTGGAGATTGACTCGACGGCCTATGGATTTCAAATCAGACGTTTTACTAACTGGGCTACCACGGTTACCGTTTCAAGAAGGAAACCTGCATGTGACATATTGATAAAAGGGATTTGTTTTGTGAAATTGATATCTTGAAAACAATATGGCAATTGACAAACCAAGAACCATACTAGTAATTGCTGGATTTCATAGGAGGGGAAATGAATAATGGTGTTGGTTTTAGTGACCAATTTTGTTTTATAGTGAATTTTATTTTCGCAATTTTATGTTCTTGTTAATGATTTATAGTAGGATGGCACGTCAAACACGAATGATTTTCAAAGTCTACATTTTCATTTTACTCCCACACCTTATCTCTCTCAGTTTGATCTAGAAAAATACGGACGAAAACGTTTAGACATCTCATGTCACTTTGCAATATCTTATTGTGCTACACCATTTCTGTGACATGCTAACTAAACGTAGGACAAGGCATAGCCCCGGGGCACCGCTGAACATAGGTCAGAAAAGAAGCAAATGTGAAATCCACCGGTGTATAATAATACGTTACTAAACAGATGTTGTCTTGAAACGTTGTGTACTTTGGCACCATTTAAAATGGAGACCAGCATAATTTTTATTCAATTTAACTTGTCCAGTATCTTGCTAAAAATCGTTTAAAATCTTATCTTCTTCTGAAACACTCTTTTTGTATTGCACTTGCATATATAAATCCTGCTGGAAATTTCTCAAATCATTCCTTATTCATTGAATGTTAACTTTATCTAAATGTAGGTATCACCAAAATGTGAGATTTCATCACTTATAAGAAAGCAGAAATATTATTTAACAGCAGTTTTTCTTCTTTTTCTGCTCACCTGTTCAACCACTTCATTATTATAGCCTAATTAGAAAAAATGTTTAGATTTTCTTTTTTTCGTCAAATTTAGTTTCCTTTTTACTCCAAGTCTAGTGGTCGAAAGCGCTTGCTTTTACCGATCACTGCCATCTCACCTCTGTCTGGTTTTGATTCGACTAACGTGGGTATGTGAGAAAGAATGGCAGAAGCTTCTCATGAGTCGGTTGTTTTTTCTTCGGTTTTCCCAGGTTATACCTCTACCAATTACACTGGCCGCCATGTATATCCTATCATGTGATTAAATATGGCGTTAAGCCCACAACAACACCTCCAAAGAAAATCAGCAACTTTATTGGCTAGGAATATTCATTCCTATTCTGAAATACTTCTCTCCGATACTTTAAAAATTCCTTCATAAATAAATGACCTAATTTGGATAAAAGAATTAATTGCGAGTAGATTAAAATGTACAAAAATTTACGACTCCTCAGATGTGACGACTTTCAAGAAAAGAAATTATCTAACAAAGATCCATCGTCAACCATTCTGAGGTGTCTGACTTTCACTTATTTTAAAAAAATTCTGTCCAATTTAATATGGAAATATATTATGTATTAACACTTACTTTTGTGCAAGAGTTTTCTCAAAGGCGTCGATCGAACACTCGCTAAATTCCCATGCCCTGTGCGAATATTCATCCACCAATCCTGGGAGATTCATCCACATGATGTTACCTTTGGGGCAACCTACGCTACTATCATGGCGAGCACCAAGGCTATATATATATATATATATATATATATATATATATATATATGCTATATATATATATATATATATATATATATATATACATGGGGATATGTACAGATAATGCGACAAACATTCACCAAGCAGTAAAGGTCCAGGTAGAATTATAAGAATTAAGAATGATTCACGAATCATATCGTTTCGATTTAACTTTCGTAAAGAGTCTAGTATGCCTCGAAATGGAAAAACCATTTCGGACTCGATTATTCGTCAGCCTGTTCTATTTTCACAACGAACATGCTAAATTAGCTTCAACATATTTGTGAAACATTGTAACAACTAATATGCTTCGTGTTTTTTTTTTAATTTCGTTTGAAACAACTGTCGTACAGATTCCTTCTCATGACAGCAATCGAAATGTGTATCACATTCTCTGCGTAAGTTCGTCTGTTTGGACAAAATTGGCTAATACTTTATCATTTTGCACAAATTGTTGAAATACATGTTCAGAACTGAAATAGGCACCAAACTTCATAACTGAGACACACAGAGAGACATGTACAACACATGCATACATACTTATATATATATATATATATAAAGAGAGGGGGGAAGGATGGAGAGAAACACAAAAGATTCATAAATTCATACTAGAGCATAGTGTCGCTAATTTTCTATCTAAATATCGATTATATATATATATATATATATATATATATATATATATATATATATATATATATACTGCATATATATATATTGGTTTGATAATGAAATGAAAACTCTATGAAGATTAGCTAAAGAATGATGGATGAGTTGTGTACAAAGTATGTATGTAGTTTACCTGTGTGCTAGCTCATGACTAGCTACAATGATTGTATTAAAGTAGCCCGCTTCTGTAATAATGGAAACACCGGATCGCGTGCATACAGCGTCCCCATTGGCAATGCCTGTAAAGAGAAATAAAACTACTGCTGAGTAACATATCTTTATTTTCCTCCCAGACTGGCAACCCCCAAAAAGGGTGTCTGCCATCTTTGAGATTACACGCGATGTTATAATAAATCTTATTATTGATTGGAATGTGAATACATGCACGAAGATCATCTGATTTTCCGGCTTCTCTAAATTTTGATAAAGGCGTAGAAATATTCGTAACAGTCACCATCAATACTTTTTCATTAGAACTTACACGTGTACAATGTTTAAGAAGTATTTGAATTGACAACGATTGTGTAAATATTCCATTGTTTGAGGGATCTAAGCAATTGAGTAAAATGCTATAGCAGTGGTATTTTAGCTTTTCTTTCATTCCATACCAAATAAAAAAATCGTTGTGTATTATTGGATTGTACTGTAAAATTCCACGTATCTTCCAAGTTTGTTTAGTACATTTTAAAATAATTGTGTCTCAAGTTTCAGATACTTGTGTCCTTGCTGTACACGCTATAGGTTTCTAGATGACAGTGAGCATGGACTAATATGATTTATTATGAGTGTCTTGCGTGAGGCATCTCTGTCTCTCGCACATACACTTACACAGACAGACAGACATGCAAACACACACAATATTACCTGACGAATGGGTCAAACTGTACCTGGTAAATAGGAGAGTAGAATTAAATGAAGGATACGAATCATTATTGTATTTTATGTAAATTAACACAATGCATACATCATACTATTTTAATTCAGATACAATTAAGGACTCATTCAAAAATATCAAACATCTATCAATAATCAGATTAATCCTCATTGGAACCAACTGGAATCCTTTCGAAAATTCTTGATATCTCCTCATTCACTGTTAGTCCATTTTACGTTTTGAGAGGATCCGTGCTGTCAGTATATGGGAAGGCCATTATATCCGTCAAGAACAGCATGACAGTAATACCAAAGTGCCAATGCATCAGTATTCAGTTCTTTTATTCAATGACAAAAATTCCAGGAGTAATTGGTCCTAATTGGAAAAGTTCGATTTCCTTAAAAGTAAATGGCTATTCACAGGCAGATAGTTTGGGAAATAGGCTTGGAGTTATGCGTCAAATTCGCTGCTGAGAAGAAATTAGTATAATCTTCGTTTATGAAATCAAATTAGAGGGGAGATAGGAAGGTAACTGACTGATATAGATACAACTGATTTATTTTTATTTCTTTAAAATGCAATGCACTTACCCGGTGAGCATCATAGCGTGATCAAAATTGGACCTTGATGGTATTCCAGGAGTATTCACCACCCAATCTCTGAACGCTGACAGGTAATCACCATCTTTAATGGACCACACTCCATCCTTTTTGAATGGTTCCGCATTTTTGTAGGGTCCGTCTGCCTCTTTCTGCACAAAAATGTATACAATACGTCCCGGCATTGTCTAAATTAGGTGATTTCCCAAATTACAAACACAGCTACTATTATATGATTTCTATGTATAGATGTCGATATTATATCGATATCAATATGGTCATTGATCGATATAAATAATTTCTGAAGTTTTGGTTCATTGGATGTACAAAAGCTGATCTTAGTTTAGGACAGCTCATGTCAAATGCTTTATATTTCACAGAATTTACATGGCAGTAAAAGAAGTCATGATCTAATGATTCTATTTTTCCATAACTCATCCGTCTCTGATACTATGTCGATGGAAAAGAAGCAGTTGAGATGTCATTGAATTAGAATTACGGAATATATAATTTAAGCCAGCTATTAGATCGAGGACCCCGTACCATTCTTTTTCACGTATTATGATTTCGATGTACAGTACGGTGTGGAAAAGAGAATCATGAGAGTTAAACTTATACTACTTTACAATTTCAGCGCATTTAAATTTCAATTTTCAAACTGAAATAATGGTGATAAAAAAGACTGCTAAGATAGTTGTTGTTATCTGACGTTAAGGAAGTACTTGGAAATTTAATTTTCGGATCTTAAGTAATTGAGAATCTAATTATATATTATATACTGATGATAGTCAAGGAAGTTAGGTCTTCACTATAATACATAGCACGGGAAGATTTGATTATAGGATTTTATTATTTCAATTTTTCTTACCTTAATGACGGTAATTGCCTTGAGTGTGATGTCAATGGAGAAGGAGCGGCCTTTAATAGACTTGTACGTGAGGGCAACCTAAACAGGATACACATTCTTATATATAGGACACAGATTCATATATATATATATATATATATATATATATATATATATATATACTACTATGTGAGAGAGAGAGAGAGAGAGAGAGAGAGAGAGAGAGAACTGAGACCTGGCGTTGTTTGCTTTGCTTATACGATATTGTGCCCTTAATTATCTGCTAAGAGTCCTCGAGAAAGCATTAAAAGAAGGCTGTGTAGACTTAGGAATGCACATATTCACAAGAGTTTATATCATGTTTTCATTAGAGAAAAATGCATGGAAAACTGTGCAACATTGATATAGAAAATCGAATAGTCATGCTTCGATATGCTTAGGATTATAACAGATTATGATAAAAACAATTTGCAGCAAGAAATACTTACTCCATTAATGACTTGTGAGACGTATTCTCTCACTCGGTTCATTGCGTTCTCGGTGTCATTGTTGGCAAGAGCATTAAACCTGCAAATATACAAGTCATTTTAGGATTTTTTTGTGCAGGAAAGAATTATGCAGTATAATTTTGAATAACTTCTCACTCGCCTCTTCTAAAATGTTTTCAGTTACTTGGATAAGTTTTCCGTCACTGTCAAGAAGTTTCTCCTACTACGTAAGTAAGACATTGTTGTGACTGAGTCGTTAACGTGATATCAGTATGTGTGTATAGGACTTAGCAAGACATTATCTTAGCTCTGAGTATACAGCGTACAGTAAACTTGGTTGTCAGAAAAAGTTACACAGAATAGAGGCAAATCTATAAGGTGGAAGTTTTTAAAATATAAAGTCTAATACTTTATGTACATTGCAAGACTTTAAAAGTTTTTGACAAGAACATCATGGCAGCATGCTTCCCAGATAAAAAAAAAAAGCATTGCCTTCAGTATTGTATTAGTCGCCATTTATGACAACAGGAGGCCACAGTGAGGATGGTTGAATTGCGGGTTCAAATCTTGCAATAGGCCAGCTAAGTTCGGTTGATGCTACGTGTCTTTGGGAAAGTCACATTGTTGTCATTTTCTTGCCACTAAATCAGTCTGGTACGTGTTGTTGTACCAAATAATCAATCAATCAATGAATCAGTCATAGGATTTTTCCGTGCAGTAATAAACGCAACATGTATCCATATATCATATCACACAAGATGAGAAACATTATGATCAATCTTCGAAATACACATGACATTGGACTTACGGCAAATATGTACTTATTTCTATCCGGATATAATGCCATATGATATAATAATTGATTTAGGTATTGTCTCTGCTCATTTATAGAAAAAGATTTACAAGTCTCTGGTTAAACTATAGAATGGCCTCACTGTGGAATCCCGAGATAATATGACACAGAATTAAAGCACATCATTTGTCAGTGGGTAAACTTTTCTGCACAATTTAACATGATAAGACAGATTTTTTTAACAAAACTTGTACAATTTTCTAGGAAGACTAACATTTCTCGGACGGTTTAAAATGCCATTATATACCTAGCACTGATTGCAATGATGATTTATCAGTTCTCAAACACGCGACCCTTGGAGTTATTTCACGCAGACCGAAACAACACCTGTAATTTCTAAAATAATAAAAAATACATTTTTAACTGCCATCCAGTTTTGACAAAAATTCAATTGTTGCCTCGTTTACTTCTTGTTTTCAGCAACTGGCTACCTTTTAAATCAACCAGTTTTGGTTTATGAAAAGGTTTCAGTGATGCAGCCAGTGTACTAGTCCTGATGTGGCCTTCGTGGTGATTTGAGTTTGACACCCTGATATAGGTAGTCAGACAGAAAGACAATGCATCCTGTATTGCAATATCAAAATGTTGATTTCTTACATCATCCAGGAGTACCTTGTGATTAACAGTCAACTCATTTTATGTAGAATTTCAACAGCTCTTAAAAAGATCAATTTGATTTGTTTGATTTGGTAAATTTTTAAGTTTCCTTTGATTCACTGCTTTCACTGAACATTAGACGATAAAATCAGCAAAAGGTAAAGAAGGAAGCAGTGGTTACTTGCTTTTGCCAAACCGGAGGATCCACTGCAACAAGCAGTTCAACTCCGTACACGTTAGTGGCTCGCTTGTTTTTGTCTAAGTCACTTTCCACAATATTTAGGTTGTCTAGTGATCTCCGGAGATTCACAAAGAGACTCTTTTTTGCAACTTCCTCCTCAGCAACACCGGCTGTTAATAATAATAATAATAATAATAATAAGAGCTGTTATTATCAAAGCCATTATAAGAATCAGTCAGTGTGTTCTGCATGCTTTATATCATTCCTCATCCTCTCCAATGTTCTAGTTCTAAATACATGTCTCCCCAATTCGAAACACCCGAATCCCTCCTCTTGATTATATAACTACTGTTGAATAAAGTTTAAGCATTCCTTCTTGTCTCTATGTGAAGAAAATAGTTAATGAACCAATTACTTGAATTAAATAAAACTTGTAAGTTGATGAAATTATTATCTATGATGCTATATCTAATAACTACATTTTGTTGCATGTTTGTCGAAAACTTCGTAACTATTGAATTGTGACTATTACTAAAACTGCATTAACATGTTAGCTTCAAGTTTTATTACTTGTACAACAGTGTGTGAACTGTATAATAAAGCCATATTTTCCTCCTTTTGATGGGCATGCGACAAAAATGTAGAAGGAGATAAACCAGAGTTAGAAATGTCCCATTCACGGACAAATCAGATACAATGCCGCTGCCGTATCTTGTCCAAGTCCCACAGAAGAAACTCCAATACCACCATAACATATCTAGTAACGTCTTTTATGTGAAACTTACGTTCAATCGTATCGTTCGTTAGACGGATATCTTCACCATTTGCCATTTCTTCCCGAATTACGTGAGGTGTATCTTGGTACTCTCGATTCATATAGAATCTATCCACATCACTTAGGTCGGAAATTGGGGTTATATGGAAATACTTGTCTCCAATCCTTAAACTTCCTTCCTATAATAATAATAATAATAATAATAATAATAATCAATCATCATCATCATCTCCGACAAGAATCAAACTTTATCCAATTTGCAGAAGATGCACACAAATGAACCGATCATATTATAACGTACTTACTTTACAGCTCCGAACCAATGGAAATTAAACTATATTTTCCTCCAAAAGAAGTACTTGATAACTAAAAAGCCTGCGTATAGCTCCAGTCGGACTTACCAATGTCCTGACACAGGGGCCTTTTGCTCTCTTGACACAACGGACAGTGAAAAAGGCGCCGTTGTCGATGTCATGGTAGTGTTTGCGTTCCTGTTAGGAAGATATAACATTTATTTCAAATTATTTTCACTTATTGTGAGTCTTTCAAATTATATACTTACCATTTTTAAATTCTGTTTAACAACTTTGTTAAGAGCATCTTGAATATTGTAAACAGCAGAGTTCTGAACTTATATATATATATATATATATATATATATATATATATATATATATATATATATATATATATATATATATATATATATATATATATATATGTAATTTATTACTTTGAAATAAAATCTACCATTTATCTAACGCTTATTTCACAAAGAGTGTCTCCTTCTGGAAAAGTCAGTCAAAAACTGATAAGAGGAATAAATATATATTCTCTGTAATATTCTCACAAACCAGATGTACTTTGAAGGGAATTAAGATGCATTTTGATTTGGTCTCAAGAAAATTGGAATAAGAAGATAAAAAAAAATTCTCTTTCAGAATATATGTAAAGAACCAACGCTTCCGCTACTCCTTAGGGAGGCCAAATGCCATTATTTAGATATAGTAGGCGGAAAAATGGTGCGAAAGATTAATGCCTGACTGAGACAAGACAAGACGAAACTTGGTAACACTCATTTTGTAAAGTTTACAACATGTGAGACATATGTTTTATAGATGCATATGTGTTCCGAAATAAAGTCCATGCTTTTAGATTAGTGCTGTTTAAAAATTCATTGATGTAGGCTACAAAATGTTCGTTTATCTTGCTGTCATTACGAATGGTGTTGCATAAATATTAATGATGGGAAATACGTATTTCAACTTGTTACAATATGCCGATGTATTTGTATGATGTGCAAGTAGATACGACTGAAGAAATGTGAAAAATAATTCACTGCTTTATTTCCAAGCTTCACCGTTAATTGTACGATACTGTAGTGTTTAGTTTGAAGTATTGCTTAATGTTATTAGATCAGATTCTGGGGTCATACATGGGCGTTTTGCATGTGAATCCTTGGTTTATGATCTGATACTATTAACTTACAACTTTCACTGTGAAAGGTTCCTTCACGGCTCTTCTGGTACCGTCAGGCATCTCCATGACAACGTACATGTCGGTGTCAGCACGTACGTGTGGATTTTGTTTGAGGTGAAGGTTGATTGATTTTTTCCCTCTATTCAGTTTGAACCTTAGCTCCTCTGATAGACCAAGGTCTAGATGACGCTTCTGTGCGTCATTTTTCAGATCTCTAAGCCATACAAACTCAGAAATTCCTGGAAAGCCAATAAATAATAACAACATAAATAAATAAATGAATAAATAAATAAATACTATTTTAATCTATCAGACAAATGTGTCTAAAATGTATATTTGGCTGGGGCTATATCTTTTTGATATTGCGTTACAATGCCGACATTGTTAAATGTATCGGTCGCCGTTGTACATTAACTCAGAAATGCATCAAACGTTCCACCTAAAAAACGCCAAGATTGTTTCCATTAAGTATGTTAATTGAGAAAACCGTCAGCATTCAGCAGTGCCACGTTAAATGGATTACTATGAGGAATCAAACAATCTATCGAACAAGTAATTAATGAACAAATCACTAGCCATCGATCATGTCAGGCACAAAACGACATAGCTTAAAGAACTATCGAGTTATGTCTGATATACAAATATGTAGCTTGGAAATTAAGTATAGGAAGAAACTAATAAAGACAAAAAGAATTCTACCAAGCTGCAGTCAAAGACATCTTTCATTTGTAATTAAAGTAATTGTTGTAAAAGCTCTTGTTCTGCCCATATTCATACATCTTTTTTCAGCACTTCCAAATCCATCAGCGAAAATTGAAGCAGAACTAAATAGTACCTTATTAACGATTGTGTAAGGGGGGAAATGTAAAGAGAATTAAGTGTGATATACTAGTGGCCACAGAGAATGAGGGAAGATTAAATATGATACGTATTTATTCATTCATTAGGTAGATTAAGATAAGTTGGGTTAAAAGATTACTGGAAAACGAGGATGGAGCGTGGCAGAACCTAGTCAAGACAACTATATTCAGAAATATGAAGGATATTTGGAATTTAGAGAGGAGAGAATTAGAAAAAATTTGTAAGCTCATTAAAACAGTTTTTGGAGAGGTATAAATTTGGCAGTTTTGAATTAGAAAGATGATCCGCAAAACGTAAATGAGAATTCATTCCTGAGTTTTTAAGTTTTGTTCCACCTAGAAAGTTCCATCAATACAAATCTTGGAAAGACGCCGGCATTGAAATTCTTAATGATATAGTTGATGATCACGTGAATCTAATACCTTCTGAAATGATAAAACAAATAACTGGATGCGAATTTGTTTTGAAATACTTGTCATTGCTATCCAAACTTCCAAAATCTCGGAAAGATGCAATCAAAAACTATTTGGCTCACAACGTGTTTGATAAGCAGGAGGATAAAATAATGAACTTGCAAAAACAAAACGCAGTGAAATTTGTTAACAAAGATTATTTAAAAAGGTAAAGAGACAACACACTGCTAAGCAAGACACTTGGATGCAATTATTAAATAGAAATATAAGTAATGAAGAGTGGTCTAAGATTTATAACCGGCAAAATTTTGTTCTATGCATACAAAGTTGATTTCTTTTAATTTTAAATTAATTCATAGAATAATTGTGAATAATAACGTTTTGAAAAGATTTAACATATTGGATGACGATAAGTGCATGTTTCATAAGAGTGCCAACGAAAGTATTAAACGTCTGTTCTACTACTGCAATATTACTTCAAAGTTTTGGTACTCTTTTACCAAAGGTATTGCACATTGTTGTCCAGATATTGTCCATTTGTCCAAAAAAGAAATAATTGTAGGAAGTGAACAACTGGAGATAGTGTAATCTCTTGCTTATTTTGGCTAAATTCAACATGCAAAATTCTTCCATTTATGTTTTTAAGCAAATAGTTTAAGCACATAAGACTATTGAAAAATATGCTGCTACGTTAAACAAAAGAAAGGACCAATTTCTTCAAAAATGGGCCGCAACCATGAACTTGTAACTTGTGCAATGCGGAAAACAGGAACTAATCCTGTAATATTGCGAAGCCTATGTCACCTATACACTGTTACTTGTGTCAGCCTATTCAATTTAAGTCGAATGAGATTGCGTGCAATATACGTGTGTGGATGTGTGTGTGCATGTGGATCTGTGTCTGTTCCTTTTTTTTCCCTGAAACTAGTACTTGCTATACAAAAGGAGATAACTTACCTGCGTCAAGTACAGCGACAGTACAAAACAGTACGATGAAATGATAATCGTTCATTTTGGTTCCGTGATACAGGTAATTTAGCTTCCACCACGAAAGAAAATAATTTTCTTTGTGAGAAAGAGTGGCTTATGTAGATGCAAAAATCAACACAAATCCGCTTAACATCTGAGGAAAGTAGAAACAGCAGGAATATGATGCAACAAAAGGGTATGTTAATTTTCTTAAAATTATCTTCTTTAATCTGAAAATAAGAACTATATATTTACCATTCATGCGGATATAAGCGCAGAAAAAAAGAATGAGAATTAAGTAGGATTAAACGATACCTCCTTTGTTACCTGTCGCTACGCGCGGGGTATATTTCGTCTTCATTATGATTCTGCCTCTTTATACGATTATCTATAATCGTCTACACTTTGTAAATTCTCTATATGGGATGATACGATTATCGATAAGTTTGTATTATATATAGCTATACTGAATTAGGTTTGTCGTCTTAATTCTATAAACAAGGTTTGAACGTGTTGTCCTTTTCTTTACAATCGATTTTATGCATATTTACAATTTAGTTTCTGTAGTATTCAGGAAAATTCACGTGTCACTATGGATATTTACAAATTAAAAGAAAACATTTAGGGTGCTGATGTGCTTAGGCTTAAAGATTATGGATGGAATTTCTTGTATTAGCACGCAGGAGATGTTCATCGTATTTATATAAATTCAGAGCCAGATCCTGTCATAATGTGAATTTTTGGACTTTAATCTGTGATTTTCTGGATTATTATAGACAGATTTTTAAATTATGTTTATATAACAATTAGTGACACCATGATTACTTTGATTAGGAAAGCATATAAGGATATTACTGGTAGCGTGTAAAAGAATTTCGTCCTCGCGTATCATCAGGGGTTTCCATCGGAGTCATCAGCATCGTTGGCTTCGTGATTATTATGATTATTATTATTATTATTATTATCGTGATTATTCCTGTCATCATTTCTTATTCATACATTTAGTAGTGTCCCATTTAATTTTATTAGTTATTAAGATGACAGACTTTATTTTCCAGACTGCTTACTCGATGAAGATAAACATATTTATATCCCAGTCGAGAAGTGGGTACAGATCTTATTAAAATGCCATCAAATTGAATCTGCAATAGTGAGATGATAGCATATAGTTTATTTAGGTGTCCTATATGAATAACATAAAATACGTTTCATAAAAGAAATCAATTAAGAGATAGATATTAAACTTACTTCGACTTTAAGATTTATTACATATATTGTAACATAGAATGTGTATTGAATAATGAACTCAACAATCGCTAAAGCAAACACTGGCAAAAAGCTTTGTTGCTATTATGAATAAACAGACTAAAACTTCGTTAGATATATCTAAATTTGTAAAAGTGACTTTCTTCTCTTTCACGTATTAAAAACTTGTGACGGTAGAATACATTAAATACATATTTTTCCATGCCTTGCTTTGAGTTAAAACATTATTCAATATTGAATGCAGTCTGAAATAAAACACAAATTATATTCTTTGCATTTTATTGAAAAAAGTAATTTATTCTCTACTTTATGTTCTTTTTGTTTTAAAATCTTATTTTTTTCAAAAGTTTGTTATTAAATATACTCAACATAAAATTGCAAACGTCAGTTATGGGTTACAATATAATGATATTACATCTCCTGAAAAGAAGCCAATAGCGGAGAGAATATAGTTGCATTGTTATGGGGTAAACTTCTAAATAAGCTTAGATAACTTTGTTATAATTACATGATCTTGTTACAAGAATAGATAATGACGACGACAACGAATAAGATGATGAATTTAATGTCATTTAAAGACATCCTTCTCTAGTAAAACATACGTGTCTCATATTTCAATTATGCTACTTTAATTTAATATATTAATTATTAATGGTTAATAGTCGTAAATATGTCATAGTTTGCCCATTGTTTGATCATTAAATATTAGCACCAGGGCACATCACCTTGATCATGTATAATCATATAATTTTGGTGAAAGTTTGAAAGTTCAACTATTAAAACAATGGAGTAAAGACCGTCACAATTGTTTTATCAATGGAATCGTATTTAATTTGAGAGAGGAAGCATCTCAAACATCGTTTAAGTTTATTCAATTATTTTTGGGTGGGTGGGTGGGTGCCACGTTCATCCTGAACGTTCCTGCACCAATTATCGAAATTGCCTTCAAAATTCTAAACCTTTGTTGTGATTAACTCATCCTCTTGAGACAAATCAGATATGAATGCCTTCTTCTTCATTCGGTGCTAATTTAGTTCAAGTTAAAGGGAAGCGTTCACATTACCTATGATACTATCACTTTTGATGCCCATCCTTTCTACACCGGGAACTGCATCCAAGATCAAAACTTTGTTGTTATATATTCATCCCCGTGAAAGATCATGCCAAATACAATCACTCTCCCTCAGTATGGATAGAATCTGAAACTCATCATTCTTTTCTAAAAGAAACATTTGCAAATTTGGAATACACTTTCCTTGTGAGTCATTTTTTTTCCAAACTTTGGACTCTTTCAATATTTGTTAACGGTATGTTGCAAACTGTAAACAAAATATTAACTGATGATGCTCAACATATTTCTTTATTACATGCAGTCCATCGAAAATCTGAAAATTGAGGCAAATCATAGATGGAGTTAATGAAAGTGATGAAAATGTTAAATATTGAATACTGCAAATAAGACCACGTAGAGAATTTGTTGTGATAGAAAGTCGTACATAAGGTTATGGTTAAACTACGTTTTAAATTTTTCCTAGCAGGTTGATTATGTCACACTCTTCTGATGACAATGTCTTTGTATCCTTTTCATTCTAATTGTTTTTGGTCATCTTGTTCTTGTTCTTTTTGCTCTTATTCTTCTTCATATCATTATTATTTATGATTTAGATTTTGCAGTTCTACGCATTTTGCATGTTTTGTTTGCTTATCTTGGTTTGTGTGTCTTCTGAAATACATGAAATATGATAGTTCCAGTTTACAAAATATAAAGAGAAAGAGTCAGAATACTGACATATACATGCATGCATAGTATATACATACGTACATATGTACATACATACATGCATGCATGCATACATACATACATACATACATACATACATGCATACATACATACATACATATACATACATGCATACATACATGCATGCATGCCTACATCCATCCATCCGTCCATCCATACATACATACAGACATACTGTATGCAGTATTAGTTTCAGTCGACAAAATATATTCTTCCAACATTGAAATGAACACGAATATCTGAATAACAAGGAGACTGTATGATGAAGGCATGAATTACGTAGTGCATGATCTTAAGATGGATGCTTGAATGACATAGAGTGTATGATCGTATGATTAAGGCATGAATTACGTAGTGCATGATCTTAAGATGGATGCTTGAATGACATAGAGTGTATGATCGTATGATTAAGGCATGAATTACGTAGTGCATGATCTTAAGATGGATGCTTGAATGACATAGAGTGTATGATCGTATGATTAAGGCATGAATTACGTAGTGCATGATCTTAAGATGGATGCTTGAATGACATAGAGTATTTGATCTTGTGATGACTACATGGACGACATAGAGTGATTACTACGTGAATGAGATAGAGAGCGTATGATCTTGTGATGAATGCCTGAATGATATAGAGTGTATGATCTTGTGATGAATCCCTGAATGATATAGAGATTGTATGATCTTCTGATGACTGCATGAATGAGATAGTGTATGATCTTGTGATGAATGCCTGAATGATATAGAGTGTATGATCTTGTGATGAATGCCTGAATGATATAGACAGTGTATGATCTTGTGATAACTACATGAATGAGATAGACAGGGTATGATCTTATAATGAATGGCTGAATGACATAGAGTGTATGATCTTGTGATAACTACATGAATGAGATAGAGAGGGTATGACCTTGTGATGAATGGCTGAATGACATAGAGAGTGATTGATCTGATGATGAATGCCTGAATGATATAGAGGGGGTATGATCATGCGATTAATGTCTGAATGATATAGAGAGGGTATGATCTTGTGATAAATGCATGAAATGAGATAGAAAGTGTTTGATCTTGTAATGAATGCCTGAATGATATACAGAGTGTATGATCTTGTGATGAATGCATAAAGAAGATAAAGAGTGTTTGATCTTGTGATGAATGAATGAATAAGATAGAGAGTGTATGATCTTATATTGAAACGGCCTGAGAAGGTATGGTTCCACTTGTATTACCACTTGTCAAACATAGGTTTCCATTCCAATTTATGCACGTTATCATTAGTGAATGTTGGGAACGAAATCGCCATTAATTATAATTTGAAACTAAAACACCAACAAAAACACAGAAAAAGAGGGAAACACTAAAAATAGATAATAACATACGCCAAAAGCTAATGAAACAGAAACTTAATTTGCCAAAAAGAGCCTTTTCACCCACGCAACACTTGTGTGTTAATACAGTAGCCTATTATGAAAGAAACTTTAGAACAAAACAAAAATCAGAAAATAAAGGTTTAAAAAATTTGCTCTCGTTTATCTTGTTTATTTGTGATTTTCTTTACCATGAACAATGTTATTAGGTCATTTAAGGATTATCTTTCCATTCCATTATCCATATTAATAGGTGGAACAAGTGGATATAAAATGGGAAATTCAAGCCTATATGAACTATATCCAAATTATAGACATCTTTGCTAAAAGATTCCTGTTTACAACCATTACTTATTGTTAGGGTATGATTGAACATTGGTAGTCATCATTAGTTACTTGTTTTTGTGGGAAAATTTATATTCTAAACTGTCAGTATCTACATAATATTTACCAGGGAATTGATCGGTAGCCATCTCAGTACCCTGAGAGGGAGGTTATGGAAATGCTGGTTGGATGTCGTCAAGTGCTGAAATTGCGTGTCTATTATAGTCTGAAGTGAGTTTGCAGAAGGATTGCCATCAAATGAATGTGCAGAAGGAATGAATCTTTCGGGTCTTTTTAATTGGATTAATTTCACAATCTAGTTAGTGGCGTTTATTAGTCAGATCACTTGACATGAAGATTTTTTGTCTTTATTTCATTTCACCTTTTTAACAAGTTGCTAAAATCTTCGCCACCATCTTGTATGTCCTGAATCTGACTATTATCATTGCCTTCCCATCGTTAACATTTTATAAAACCTCTAGTTTGGGCATTTTTTTATTTGATCTGCCCTTAATTTGTTGAATTTAGAAAAGAGCTTGCAGGTTTTCTGTACATTGTTATTGGCTTTTGCTAGTTTTGATTCAGCTGTAGATGGCATCAGTCTTAGATTTTTTAATGTTATGTCTTTGCTTTTCTATGGTAGGGTTCTTCCTTAACTTTCTATCATATTGTGTAGATTATTCGTCATCCTGTTATGTGTGTTATCTGTGCTGCATTGCTATCATATATACTCGCCTGAAAGTCGAGTCAAATTGCAAACACTCAAGATCCAGATCTGCCAGTACATAATGCGCTTGAAGACGAGGGTCGATGATGTTTGTTCTACAACCATATTTGCTGGCCCGATATGCGACGTCAGATATGGGTATGTACAATTTGCGGTTGGACGCGACATATAAGCGAGTATATACGGTACTTACTGGTAGTGTTTTTCAATATACTTTCTGTATTCTTTCATGTGTTGTAATCAAATATAATTCATACGTGATACAAGTTATAACTACTTCATATCATAATGCGCTGTTTTGCTACATTTGTCAGATTCTACGAGCTAATGATCTTTCAATACAAAGCTTTCGTGCTCCTTGATAATTGTGTCCATGGTCTTCTTCAGTCGTCTCCAATGGTGTAACTGTCTTTGACACATTAATTTAATGACAATATTTGCAGCTGTTTGTCCAAAGATTCAACAAACCCTTTCACGATTGCATACTTTGTTGCTTTCATTCGTTTCGTCTTCAGCTTTCCAAACATTGTATATGTAATCGTCTTCGTCATGCAGTGGCAACTCTTTTTGGAAAAACACGACCATCTTCATCCAAATATTCCCATTTGAAAACGATCATTACATTGCAACATTTTATGGCCTGATTCTAAATGTTTACTTGGTAAAGTCACGAAAATAATCCTTAGATAATTCAGACAATTTTGCTGATTTTAAAATTAGGTGTTCCACATCCATTTATCAATATGTTTGAACTGTTTTCTTCATTAATTGCTTCATTCAAAGTGTAACGATTCTAAACCTGTTAAATATATATGACCTATATCTCTGCTGCAACCTCAATCCTATCAGTCCAGTTTAATTTTTTAATTTTCCGCAAAATGAAATCCGTCCCCCTCCCCCAATGTAAGTGCGATAGCGAGTGGATTCTAAAGGGCATTAATCAATTTTGGGTTTGAGTTTCAGGCAGAGTGAGGTACTATTTGGACTTGTGTTTTGCAGTTTTCTTTGTCTAGGCATGGAGGATATTCCAAATGGTCACAAAAGGATGACTTTAAAGTCTAACAATAAGACTTTGCTTGTGAGATACTTGCACGTGTGTGCCGATGTAAGACTGTAATACACATTTGACTGTACTGACGTGAACCGACAAGCTTCACGGTCAATCTTGCGCTTCATTATTTTCTGTGCCTGTGTATGAGACGTCGGTGTGCCCATCTGGACGGTAATATCCTTCACCATTCGCATTTGAATATCCATGAGTTATTGGTTTTGTCTTCTCTACGACAAGATGCTTCTTCTGATCAGTTTCGTGCCTACTGACCATGATGGCAAGCTGCACTAGAAACTGAGGACACTTTTTTGACTATTGAAGCTGGATGTTCAATTTCACACCTTTCCTGATTCCTGTTATTCCACACATAGAGATATTCTAGGAACTATGCATTTATTCAGTTCGTATTGTTGCGCAGTCATGTTTATTGATCGGCGATGAGTACTTCTGAAATCATCAATGATGTTTATAAATGTGCGTGCAAAATGTTTAAACAATTTAGTTTACAATTTCGTTAAGTCTTTCTACTAAAGATGAATTTGTCTCTGCTAACATTCAACATTCTTCACATTCTTGTTGCAAAACATATTCATATTATTTACATTCGTATTATTACTCTTTAAATATTTAGGTAAAAATATCCTTTCATTTTTTCGCTTTTTTTTCGGCCCAACCATACTTTGAAACAATACTTATTACACTCGCAATGTATTTGCGTCTATCTGTGTCTTTTCATTTACGTGCATGTCACAAAAGTCAGGTTCCCATTGTTCACTCACATGACCTACATAAGCCTTTTTATAGGTATGTTTCTTTCAATCTGATTAAAATCAGATCTCCATTGTCCTTCGTGAAGATCTGACAGCGATTTCGTAGGGGTCCTGCTCTGATGACCTATGCTATTACCATAATCGCCAATGTTATCAGAATATCAAAGGAAGTCTTTTGACTTCACATTTGGGAGACTGAGCAGTATAGCTGAAGAGCATCAAATGTGCGCCTATTGATTTTTATTCATTTTCAACTTTCTGAAAGCTCCATTTCTGTTCACTAACTCAAAGATCACCAGAACATGACCCCTAAACAGTCACTGTCAGATCTTCACCCAGGACACTGGAGATCTGATTTTAATCAGACTGGTTTTCTTTTAGCTTCTTTGGGTATTATTTAAATAGATTGTTCAGCTAACCATTCTTTAAATTCAGTATATATATATTTTCGTATTGTTCTGTTTAGCTTATTTCCGAATTACATTTAAAGTTGTGGAAGTAGGATGTCAGGGTCCTCATAAGATATCTTAAATATTGTTATTTGTCAGCAATGTAAATTAAATATAAATCATGTGCAGAATACATTATTCTGGATATATTATCTTAGGTGTTATGAACAAGCTAAATGGCAAAACCCTAAAATTTGTACGTTTACTTTCAATAGTTTGATTTGTTTCTACAATCCTTTCAAACGTATGAAATATTGCAGATCTAATACATTATTGTCATCCCTACTGTCAACGATAGGAATGGCAATAATGTATTAGATCTGCAATATTTCTCGCTGACAATACTATAACTACATCATAGACTGAAAATGCTTGGACTACTTTAATTCTAATAATTTTAGACTGAGTTGTAAAGTTTCCCTTTTCTTCAAGTTTTACTGAGCAAATAAACCAATGCAATTTTTGAAACATGGAATTTATTCCTTAATCTTGATGTGCTATTTTAAGCATCTTGTTATCGAACCTGACATCCCTTATCTGGAAGTTATTATCATTAAATTTAGCATGTAAATATGCGTCTTTTCTTAAACACCGGGATATATCATTTTATTTTTGAAGAAACAGCTTTATTCCCTTGAATGTTATTTTTCAACACATCTATCTTTGACCACAATTAGATCCAGTGGAAACACATTTATCTTTGACCACACTATGATCCACTCAAAACACATCTATCATTGACCACACCTTCTTCCAGTAGAAACACGCCTGTCTTTGACCACACTTTCATCCAATCGAACCACACCTATCTTTGACCTCACTGTGATCCAGCCGAAAGTGCAAACAAATAAGTATTTATCGCTAGATACCAACATTGATGGTTCCATGTTATGCCCGTGAATTAAGCTAAACTCACTCAGAATAATCATTTAATAACGAAAACATACACATCATCTTCCCACTTATATATATATAT
>JAECUM010025545.1:0-16183 GCA_016617855.1 Megalonaias nervosa
CGACTTTGTTTTAAGTGAGGAAGAGTTGCGCAGTTTGTCGACCTCACTCTCTCACCCAAAACCGTCAGCAGCATGACAAAGTCGAGACGGCCATAGACGGAGTTGAGAGCAGTGGATCACCAGGACGTCCTACGTGTCTCGGCGTGCACTTAGAGCTCCAAGGCGCTTTGCTGGGAATCGCCTTTCTGCCCGTTTACCAGCTGATAGTTCCTCCGCTCAGGCTGCCGAATCCAGTCTTCACATGCTAGGTAGACAATGCGTAACTCACCGAGGGTTTAAGACCCATCGGCCGCCCTCAGCCTGGTTTAGCCAGCCAGTCCGGGTCGTTTTCCGGGTTGTGGCCGCTGTGCACGCCACAGCTTCTTGGAGCCACAGGTGAGAGCTGAGTGCCAAGTGGGGACCAAACGTGGACGAGCTACCCACGAAGGAGTACGACTGCTTCCCCCAACCAGAGGTGCTACCCCTCCCTGGACACCCGATACACCCAATATATATATATATATATATATATATATATATATATATATATATATATATATATATATATATATATATAATATTATTATTGTATCAATATGTGTGTGTGTGTGTGCCTCGAAGCAAACACTATTCTGAATTCAACTTTACTTGGGTTGTAAATTTCGTTTATATTACATTCGTTTAGGACTTATACGTTATTTTAAATCAAGCAATCAATAAGTCTGTTTATATGTCATGCAGACAGACATGACCGATATTCTTAAAAGTTTAGATTACGGTCTTGAAGTCTTGAGCACTTATTTGAACATATTGTTTTAGATCCATTTAATTAGCAGAGATTTGAAACACCAATGACATGGTCTGAGGCGCTTGCATGGTTTCGAACGAACGGTTCTAAACTAGCCAGGGTAATTCACCAGCCAACTACATTGTTTCCATTCCGAAGTTGTAGACATGAATATTTCTGGACGGGGAATGTCAGAGAGGTTTCAAATTGGGCATGGTAAGTATCGGTCAGACACGCTTTGTTTTACTCGAGGATATGATCCGTTGCCACTTTTCTTCTAGTTAACAAATAAATGATACAAAATATATGCATGAGAATACATCAAGGTCTTTTCTACACCATTACAAATAATCTTTTTAAAACAATTCTCCATTTTTGCACAAAATATGAACATCAACAAAGGGTTTCAGGTATAGGAGAAGTTTACATAGCTAAACCTCAAATCAATGGCATTAAAGAAATAACAGTATGCACGCATAATTATATATTATTTAGATCAGAGTAATTAAAGATTTAGAATTTAGAGGATAATATTTTTCATGTTAAGGCGGCAAGATGATCTTAAGATAACCATAATCTAAACATATTTTCCATGCCGTTTATATTTATCGATCTCTGCATCGTTGTTTCAGGTAATAATTTATTATAAAGAATCAACAGTCATTGAGTAGAAATGTATACCCCATCAAATAAGACTTGTTTAACAGGCTGAAATTCCAATGTTCCGTCATAAAAGGGAATGGATTTCCACATTCTTTCAGCCTATAACAAGGTTGTCGTCTAAAATATTTGTCCTTGATTGGCTGTAAGACCTTTGAAAAACTATTAGACATAGTGATTGACAGGTGAAGTTTAAACATTAAACACCCTTAAATAATAATAGGCTATGGATGAAATCCTTCTGTTTATTATACCACAATACTGGTCAATTATGTTTTGTTGTATTCCGCATTGCTCAAACAGTTAGGTAGCTAAGTTAAGCCTAATCGACCAATCACAACTGATATATACAATCTACTGCATACCTATTAATTGCAACTTCTGTCTCATTTGACCATTAGACTGCTATCTCTTATCCTTTGACCTCACCAATGGACTCTAACCTTAAATCTAGATCACTGTTACTTACACTTTACTAAGAGCATGAGACACTGACACCCTTATATAAAGCGAGCGTAACTCTTAACTTACTCCCAACATTTTATAAGCATAACCCCTGACTCACTAACCCAATAATGGTGTATGCGTAACTCCTGCCACACCAATACCTGCAATTTTAAGAGCATATTTCCTGGCTCAGTGGTCACGAAAGATCTATAATGGTAACCTGGTACAGTGGTTGTCAATGATTTATACACGTAACGTCTGGTTCAGTGATCGTCAAAGTTTGAAGAGCGTAGCTCCTGTATCACATACTCCAAACATTTTAAAAGTGTAACTCCTGGCTCATTAGACATCACAGTTGTTTATGAGAAAAACCGAGCTTAATACAACCCTCGTCCCCCCTTCCCAAATTAAAAACGATTGGAAACCTCTATGAGCATAACTTCTAGTTCAGTGGTAGTCAAAAGCTTTTGAGACAAGCCTGATCCAGTGGCCATCAAATGTTTTATGCCTGTAATGTCTGGCTAAGTGATCGTCTACTTTGATGAGGCAGGCTCCTGAATCACTACCCACCCACAACCAAATTTTAAAAGCGTAACTCCTGTTTCAGTAGCCAAAATATTTTATGCGATTAAAACCTGGCTCGTTAACAACAAAAGTTTATGAGCGTAACATGTAAAAGCGTATTTACTACATGAATACCGACTTGAAGCTGAAAAAGAGACTAACCAGAGCTTAATTTATCTTTTATAAACGTGAACATTATTTATGGCATATAATAGAAGAAAGAATTTACTTTCATTAAAAGTAGAACTGGATTTAGTGATTCAAGGAAATGGAACCCTCAAATTTTTAGACAAGATAGTTGCAAATACAAATATTTTGATTTAATTTACAAGATTTAATGAAACTGAATTACCAATAGTCAATAAACATTTCTTTTCTACAAAGCTAGCCTGATCAGGAAATGACAAATCGGATCAAAACTATGTAAAAGATGATATGCAAGATTTCGCTCTGCACAATTTTAAACTACTAGGCAAAGAAAGATGCTATAATGCTAGGTGATAAGTTTGAAGAATTCTAATCTTAATGTACGAATAAAAATATAACTTGCACCAGCACATTATTTTGGTACACCTGGACTTGCTCACGATGCCAGTTTTAAAACAAGTACTATTTAATTAGAATTATTGGCAGAGTATATGCGTTTGACGATTAAATCTGTAATCAGAGGAGGAATAAACATGAGACCTAGTTTAACTAGAGTAAATGACGATTATGATAAAGATA
Organism: Megalonaias nervosa; assembly: GCA_016617855.1. Lineage (NCBI taxonomy): Eukaryota > Metazoa > Mollusca > Bivalvia > Unionida > Unionidae > Megalonaias > Megalonaias nervosa. Next base: position 3,164 of record JAECUM010025545.1, read on the forward strand.
AAAAAAAATCAAACGAGGAATACAATATGTCAAGTTGAAAGTCATATATTATGTACCAAACCAGTAACTAGTATATGGCTAAAAAATAACCACACCCATGCGCGTTAAAATTAAAATGGGAAGAATAAGAAATCTGAATAATTATTTGATGTCTTGGGTAATTAAAACGCATTTGAAAGAATTGGGTTAGGGTTAGTTAAGAAACAATCTCTAACTGCATTTTAGCTATCTTTGAAGTCAATGTTTTTATACATGCTTTCCATGTCCAACATGAAGAGAAAGCTGTCCTTGGGAATATTTAAATGTCTAATTTTATCTAAACAATCGTTCATATCCCTGGATTAGCCTGGACGTTTCGTTGCAAGCGATGACAAAATGAGAAGGTGGATGCTAGATCATAGATTATTTTCTTGTATGTTTTATAAATATATATTTGATATTTCTATTTCAATAAAATCTAGTCGAAAGTTAGTTTCTCGGCATTGTTTTTACATCATATATGAGGTTATTTTAAGTACATTTATTAACTACATTGCTCAGTTATTGTTGAAACAAGACTTCTTCCTAGAGCCTAGAGAGGGTTGATTTGTAAATGTTTGTTCTGTATATTTACTTGAGTAGCAGAAACAAAATAAATATACAATTTGTTTGCATCTGTTTTGCCTCTTATGTATGTGTATTCCTTGCTGAACATCTGATCATTTTCATCCTGTTCTGTGAATCTATTGTTATGGTGATTATTAAATCCAGTAGTGGTTTTATTTAATTCAGCATTATTATTTTAATTTATTGTTGGATCTGGTGAAAGGTTTTCGATATTAACATTAACTAAATTAGTTAAGGTGTCATTTTTGCTGATCCTTTCATTTGTTCTTTTCATTGTATCTACTAATACTTTTTGTTCATATAATTTGATAAATTTCCAATTCTATTTGAGATCCCCTTTAATACAGTCGTTACAGACGACTCTAATTACTTAATATATGTATTTGCCCTTTAATCTGTATGTACCTCACTATCGGTTGCAAATGTTTTTATTATATTATGAAAAATAACCTTTCAATTCATATGGACTCTTATCTTCGCGGTTTTTCTATTTGACTGTGAAATCGTCTTTGATCTATTTGTCTCGTATATGCACCAATTAGCGCTAAATGTTCACATAAATTTGTAACATGGTTGTTGTTCATATTTAGTTCATTATTTCCGAAAGTATCTATTTCCGTTAACTTCTCGTATCTCTCTGTGTTTTAAAAATTAGATCTGTAGAGATTTTTGACTATTTGAACCGTAGTGTTAGTAACATTTGTGTCCATATTTAATTGTAAAAGTAAATGAGCAAACGAGGAAACAGGCAATACAAATATAGTAAAATCCAAAGCTAGATAAATCTCACATGCTCAAGTTTAAAAACAATTGTGCATAAATCTGATTTTGTTATAATAGGAACATACGTCACTATGTGAGCAGTACATTACACACACACACACACACACACACACAATAATAATACACACATATATATATATATATATATATATATATATATACATATACATATATAGATATATATATGTATATATATGTATATATATATGTATATATATATATATATATATATATATATATATATATACAGTATCATACTCAATATCGAATTTATTTAAACGTTTATTATATTTTATTATAATCGTTCGAACTTGTATTAATTTCATCAATTGCAAGGGTCTTTACCTCCATATCTAAGATGATTTAGCTAGTGACTTCTCTAATTCTCACTAAGGTTTATTAATTCTTTCGCATAACGATAAAGTCTTTTTATCTTTGTTCTTATTCTTATCTTCTGTTCTCATCTTTTGTTCTATGCATTTAAAATCTGTTCTGAATTGTTTCACCTTTCTAATTTGTCAATCATTCCTTGCGGACCACTAGTATTTTAAGAAGTTCTATATTTGTAAATCCTTTCCTATACGTTGGAACATTTTCTATTATAGTAGATCGGTAATCGTTTAGACTTAGTTGCCTCTTCTCATGAACACCCTGTAATTACCTAAATAGGAAATATATAAATCATTGGTCATATTCATCGTAGTTTCAATCACAGTGACCTTATTCTTTAAGTCTTCTATCCTAATAGTGATTTTGTCAAAGTCATTCTTCCTCCCCAGTTGTGAAAGACTTATTTTGACAGCTGGCAGCCTATCCTCCAACTTTTTTTTACACAATCTATTCTTCCTCCCCAGTTGTGAAGGGCTTATTTTGACAGCTGTCCGCCTATCCTCCAACTTTTTTTGCACAAGCTTTCACGTCATTTACTACCGTTTAAATATCTTCATCATTCTCGTTATTTTTTATTGTTTACTGTTTTAATGTTGATGGTGTAATTTTGATATGTTATGATTTTCTAAATGCTACATTTCATGTTTTCCACAGGCCTATGTTTGATTCCTCTCAAAGAGTTCGAAAAGCTTCTGAAGACTTTGATGTAATTCTTAATCTGTTTGTAAATATGTACTGGGAAACTAAAACTTTTTCGTGTTATCCACAGGTTGTTTTTGCAGTTTTGGAAGTGTACTAAATTTATAGAAGATACCCTACTCTACATCTGTTAATTTATTATTATATCATGGTCATCATGAGTTTAAGGCTTTCAAATACTTACCTTCAAAGTATTACATATTTTAGCATTAACACGTTATTGTACAAAACGTTGCTGATTTTTCTACCAGGTCTATTAAATTTGCAATATGATTGCCGTTCACGTAAAAGTAAGTGCTAGGCTCATTGCTTCAGTTTTTCATATTTCTCTACTAATTTACAATTAAAATTACAAGGGCTTCTTGAAGATATTGCTGTCATTGTTTTATTTACAAAATATGATGAGCCGGGAAAAATAATATGGCTCAGATCTTTAAAAGATCTATGCAAACTGAATACCATTAAATCTACTCTTCATCATTAGTTATAAAATTTAATCTGTGTATATTACTTCGTTGTCATTGTATTTATGACTATTAACATAGCAAGAGATGAAGTCACTTTGACATACATTTTACTTGTTATGTACTTTAACGCGGTAGAGTAGGGGCCGTTGCAGAATTTCATTGTATTGTTTAGTGTTTGGAGAAAAATATATAATTCTGAGGCTTTAAAAATCCAGAAACAATATCTGATTCAGTAGATATATTTATAGATTTTATATTACTAAATACTAGAATTACCAGCTGCAAAATCTGTTCTCTGTAATGAAATGTATTGTTTGCCACATCTCTTGTAAACGAGATTTGAAATATATATTTCTGTCTCAGGTTGCCCTAGCTCAATATTGAAATTAGACTTTGTCGTTAGGTAACTTGACTTCATCATGTACGTAACGATAACACCCGCTATTACGTTCTAACAAAGCAGTCTTGAGATCCAACCCAACCAAAAACTCTGCATGCTCTGTCATATTAAATTCATTGTGGCTTTTTTAATTATCACTTATTGAGTTGCCCAACATTACTTCACGATTGCTACTCATCTTAGTTATAACAGAGATTATAATTGTACCGTACTTCAAAACTTTATTTTATACCGTCTTGTCTTTGAAAAGTATTGCAACATACACTGGTTAAATTTCAATAAACCCTGTAAAATCTAGACGTATAAGAGACGAGTCAAGGCCTCCAAAACTCGTACTAATAGCCACACGGCCAGTTCTATCTGAAAGTAGTATACATATATGAGGTTTTTATTCCAAAGAGGGTTTTAGGTCAGAAACCTTCACCCCCTTCAAAAATAAATATATTCTAACATTTTTTCACCACCTCAGAGACCCCTTCTCCCTCAAAAAACCACCCTCCAACAAATTTTTATCTCAGAAAATGATGATAATTTGAAACCCAAAGGGGATTCTAGACCAGAATCCTCACCCCCCAAATTTTGAGATGAGGTTGGTCAAATGACCCAATGACATTTATTGACAACATGGTTGATGAATGATATTTCTAAAGCTGTACAAAATTAAACATCTACTGCTGTTGTAATCCACATTTTATGATAATCTTTTTCATATCTGCTGACTCTCATTGGCAGAATATCTGTTAACATACTGTCAATAATACGGAACTCGTGTATTAAATCGTCCATATCATATTTTATACCACGCAAATAAGATCGTATCTGATCAAATAATTTTTTATAGGTGATACTTGCTGTTTTACAAGCATCTTTTTTAGTTGCAAGTCGAGGTTCAATTTTTTTACAAGCTGTTGCAAGAGAAACACCGACACCAGATATTATTAACAAAAACGGATTTAATGATGCTCCACTTGAAATTATGCCAGAGCTAGTCATTAACAATGGCAAATATGATATTACTCGAAGTATTATACGGTAGTATTTATAACATTCTTTTACACACCAAAGGTTTTTATGATAAAATTTATAATATTTTACTAATGCGTCAGCATCTTGTTTTGGAATTTCCTCTGAAATGTGATTGAAATCAATGATATGTTTTTTCATTATACAATTGTTTTTACACAAACACAAATGTTCTGGCACCAGCAAATGAATCAGGAAACTCACGAAATTTATTATTATTAGGATCAGCTATACAAATTCTGTATTTGTCAAAAACATCTGACAAAGTATCCTTATATCGTTCATCTGTTAGTACATATTGTTTATTTAACTAAGCGTAGGAATCAAAACTATTTCCTACATCACTCTCGTACAAATCTGTTTTATTCACCAAATTACTGTAATCGATTTCTGTTTCATCAATATACCCTAATACTAAGCTCAACTGATCTAACGTGCAATTTTTGAGAACAAGATGTTGTCTGATAATTGTATATGCGACTACGAAATTTGTTAACATTAATTTTTTAAGCTTATCTAGTTCAATTGTAAGAAGACCAACAGCAGAAGCTACTTTTAGCATTAATTTTTCATATTTTTTTGTGAATATTGTTTTAATTTCGTTGTAATAATTTCGTAGTGACAATTGTCTAGAGTACTGTAATGATAGAAATGGAATATCGTCTTCTTCACTTATATCATAATAAGAATCAGACTTTACTTCCAACTTTGTTTGATCGACTAAATCAAAAAACGTTTCTCGCTCATCATCACTAAAATTACTAATTTCATCGTCTAAAGTTTTGATTATCTTTAGAGACTTGTTAACAATAATCGGATCAAATTCTGGATTTTTTTTAACATATCATTGGCAAAATTGCGTTTGCGTACACTTTAATAATTAACTCTGAGTCTGACGTCCTAGTAACGATTTTTACCAAGGTTTCTTTGTCATTGTAGTACATACCGAGATCTTTAAACATACATTTTTGTTTCTTTTTATTCTTATTTTCTTAGTTTCCGCTAGTTTGTCAAGACGAGTATGATTTTCGTTTATTCGTCTTTCTTTCAATGTTCTTCCACTATAAACTTGTGCTTTTATTAAGTCTGATTTTATTATCAAATCTATGCTATACCAATCAAGCTCGAGTAATATTTTTTTAAGTATAATTTCAACTTGTTTTTGTTCTTCTACACAATCATCAGGATGACAGTATCTGCTTATAATGCCAAAGTTTTCTGTTGCTTTTTTCAGTTGTGGTCCTCGCATAACGCAAATAAAATTAGCAGAATTTTCTGGCAATGTTGAATTGTCTAATGATTCGATGCCAAGTTTTTTTCAAACGTTGTAACATTTCTGTTATGTCATTAACGGTTTAAACATCTTTCTTCGGGTTAAGAATATAGTCATAAAATTCTTTCGCAATGGTTATAATTGGTGGTTCTGACATTATTTTATAACACTAGATCAAATTTGATCATCAAGTGTATATATTTGAAATGCTGTCAGTCCTGGAAACGGACGTTCAGCAGTAAAAACATTAAAACGGAAATATAAATACTTGTTGACAGTATTTTCTGTTGGGATTGTAAAATATTGTGTTCTTGAAATGTAAGTGTCTGCTGTGCTATACAATGTTGTCCAGTCGATATCACCATTTTATCCTTCCAATTTCCAATCATAAATTCGACCAACATTAGAGTTTAATCGGCCTCGAAAATAAAATTGCCAAATAGCAACTGCAGTGGGACATTTAATTTTGATCCAAAAGTTTTCAATTTCTCCGTTGGTCGTCCACTCGTGTCTATCAGAGAAAGCGTAATGAGGATAATTTTCAGGATAATATGCTGATACGCTTACCTCAAACCCAACTCAATTGTCAGTTGCCTTAAACAATATTGGAATATACCCAACATTATTTTTGGTTCGGTTTACACTACTAAACAGAATGTCAACATACGCTTTATTTGTCAGATCGTTAGCGGTAACTGGAGTGTAAGTCGTCATTATCTTGTTGGCTTTCATGTTTATATTCCCTGACATCGGTCCACCGGATTTCTTAAAATATGGGTTGAGTTCTTCTTTTAATTGAGCATAACTAATAGCATCAGTGTTATCAGATGGTGAGGTTACTGGTAATCCAGTTATTTTTTAATTTAACTTGGAGAGGTCACCTGTCATTGTATCACCGGCTTTGTTAAGCTTATTATCGTCAACATATTTTAGTTGCGCATAACTTACAGCTTGTGTTTGATTTAAGTTTTCTGGCGGATATACAATCTCTAAATTTATAATTTTTTCCTGACATGTTGATATTACCTGTAACTGTCCCATCTATTTTATCAAGTTTGTTATCACCAACATACTTCAACTGTAAATAACTTACCGCTTGAGTTTGATTTAAGTTTGCTGGTGGATACCTGGTCTCCAAATTTATTATTTTTTTTCTGACATATCTAAGTTGCCGCTTAAAATTCCTCCAATTAATGATAGTTTATTATTGTCGACTAATTTAAGTTGTGCATAACTAACAGCTTGTGTATTAACGACATTTATTGGTGGATAATCTGTTTCTAAATCTAGTACTCGTTGATTTGACATAAACAGATTTCCTGTCATTGTGTCGCCGGATTTTGTCAGGTAACCTGATAAATCAACCTTACCGTCCGTTATTGTTGTACTTACAGCTGATGAATCTCCTACTAATGTTCCAAATTTTGAATAATAGCTCATTATTTATTTATTGTCTGACAATTTTTTTATATAACATAAAATTGTATAACAATAATGGCAAAATCGTCGATATTAAACATTGATACAGAGCGGTTGGTGAAACATAAACATGAAAACGAACTTCCAGATTGTCATTATCTTATTGTTGGAAGAACTGGATCTGGGAAAACAAACTTGCTTATGAATTTACTTCTTGGAGAAATTTTAACTACGGTCGCGTTTATATTTACACAATTAATCCACAACAAGATAAGTACGAGCTATTTAACAATTATAATGACAAACTTCGTGATGATCTTGAGGCTGATGAAGATTTTTTTATTATCAAACAACCAGAAGAACTTGTTCCAGTTAATAAACTTCATTCGTCCGAACACAAGATAGTTGTTTTTGATGATATTCCGCTAAACAATGAGGAAATGAATAAAATAAGATCATATTTTTCATTATCACGTAATAAGAAATGTAATTCTATTTATCTCGCCCAAGGTTTTTATAATGTTAACAGATTTACTGGTTGTTTTATATTATTTCCAGGACTTGACAATGTCGATGTTAGAAATATCGCGAACGAACAATGTGTGATGTAACAAAAGATAAATTTATTGAATTATATCATAAAGCGACGGCAAATAAATATGGCTTTTTTTATTTGATAAATTAACAAATGATAAGAGTAAAACGTTTCGCTGTTGTATTGAAAAATACCTGCAGTAATTTTTATAGAAAATAGTATATAATTAATGGAAAGAGAAGTAAAGTACAGAAAACATATGGAAAATCTAAAAAAAACTTGTTAAATCTAAAGCTGAACTTAGGCAGATGATCCAGCAAGCACGACGTGGCCAAGTGGCTGCAGCAGAAACAACAGCCGCCGCTCTCAAACCAGTTACTGAAGCTTTACTTGGAAAACAACCTGAAACTAAACCACTATCAGAAGAAGAACTTAAAAAATTACAAGAAAAAGGTTTACTCGGATTAGTTAAAGAACAACAATAAGCAGCTGCTGGAAGAATTATTGAAAGATCTGAAGAAGAAAAAAGAAGATTAACTTAGTCACTTGTAGCAAATATAGCTGATCCTGCTGCAAGACAAGCTGAACTAGATCGGCTAATAAATGATCCACTAGCGCTTCAACGAAGATTAATAGGTTTAACTACATGAGAGATTAAAAATATTTTAACAAATTTATCAGAAAAATTAGAAGATATTGAAAAGGAGCAAGAAGGAGCCGGAGAGTTGACGGTAAAGTTTATGGAAGTTGAAGATAAAAGACGATGGTATATAAAACAAGCAAATAATGAGATAACAAAGGATGAATATGATAAATTTTTAGAGGAAAAAAAATGAAAGATCTTGATAATATAAATAAATGGGAACAAGATAGATACGACGAACTTATTAATAATTTAAATGAAATGATAATAGACGGTGCTGCTGCTAAAAATGAGTTAAACACAACCATAAAAGAGGAAAATATTCTTCAACTTTCTGGTAGAATGTGATATGTTATTATTGCTTCACTCATTTGAGTATCAGCACTTAAAAATAGAACAAAAACGTTTGGTAAGGGGTGGGATTTTAGAAGGAAAGCTCTTGATGAAGATAAACGTCGAGTAAAAGAATATAGAAAAGAAAAAAACAGGAACAGGAGTTAGAATATTTGCACCAGTTACTGAAATGATTGGCAGATTAATGTTATTGATATCATCAAAAGAAGCTGGAAATGTTGGTGCTGAAATTGACAATGAAATTATTGACATACTTCATAATTTGAGATCTGAAAATTTATTAACATCTGACGAATACGAAACTTTACATCGCGATTTAATTTTATAAAAATATAATAATAAATGTCAGCAACATTATTACTAGCCAATCTGATAAAGATAGCGCAAATTTTTCAGTAAAGTATATTCCGCCAATAGAACTGGATCGTGAAAAACAATATGAAATTGGACTAATTTCCTGCACTTGTTGGAATTCTATGGCTAATGTAAAAACTGGGATCAACGATGAATTTACATTTGCTCGAGATGTAGCTTCATTGTTTAAGTGGAAAACATTTAAAATTCCACAAGGAGCTTATAATGTTGATGATCTAAATAAAACAATAAAAGAGCTAATAACAAAAAGTGGTGATATCGCTGATAATTTTATTCTTAAGCCGAATTGTAATACTTTACGAGCTAGAATGACATTAAAAGATATGCAAGTTAATTTTTCATCAGCAACAAGCATGGCGTCGCTGATAGGATTTAATAATATAATGTATACTGCTCTTGATCAAGGTACATTCGACGGCCAACTGCCAGTGAATATAACTGATGTAAACGCAATATTAATAAATTGCTCTATCGCATCTGGTTCTTATTCAGCTAAAGGTAGTAAAGGACAAACGATATATAGTTTTTCACCAGTCATCCCACCAGGGTCTCTGACGCAAATTAGTCCACGTCAGGTTATTTATTATCCGTTAAACGTTGAAAATCAAATGACAGAAGTAAATATGCAATTGACAGATCAGTATGGACGACATCTGTATTTTAAGAATGGAATTGTTACTTATTATTTACACTTACGCGAACAATAGTAAACATATTTTCTAAAAGATTTGGTAGTAAAATTATACAACCTCAGATATAATGAAACAGAAAAAAAGTGTATCGAAGAAAAATAGTAGGAGGATTTTTGGGAAATATATTTGCTAAAATTATAGAAAATGCTCTAGGAATAGCTCATTAAGTTGCACCAATTGCACTTGACGCATCAAAAGCTTTTGCAACTGAAGCTGCATCTGCTGCTGGAACTGCTGTGGGACAAAAAATAGCTGATAAAATTAAAAAGACCGACAATCAAACAAGCTATTTCAGAAATCGCACCAACAAAAGAAACCCAACGCGCAATGATAACAACAACAAAAAAACTTTTATCACCGAAAGGAGAACAAGTTATACAAAACTTAATATCTAAAGCAACAACGCCAATCACCACACGATTGGCAATAATTTTGTATAACCTGATAAATAAAAAAAAAAATGTCTGTTAAAAATTATCTCGATTTAGCAGAAATTTATGACGAAGACGACACGGTAACAGAATTTGAATATATTGAATATCTCGATGAAAATTCTAACGAACCTAATAAGTCTGGCGACAGAACATTTAATACTCGAGATGATAACGTATTTCTGCTTCCTCATAAAGCAATGTTGGAAATTCGTGGCCAGATCATGACATTAGTTGTTCCACCTGTTGGAATTGCCGCTAACGCAGAAATATCTCTTATAAATGATGGTTGGTGTCTATTTAAAAGTGCTAGATATCAGGTGGCTAATCAAACTGTCGAAGATAATTCAAGTCACTTACAAGTTGCAAGTACAATCTTAAATACTATTTCGTTTTCCGATGATTACTCCAAATCAACTGCAACTAATATGATGTGGTTTAAAGACGCTGGAATTGGTACAGCAGGATCAGGAGAATTTATTTTAAGAGGTGTTTTAATTCACAGAGCTAATGCCGCTGCAGATGCTGTAATTGTAAGAGATTTTCTTATCGCTAATGCTAACAATTTTGGTATAGCCGCACCAGCTGCCGATGCTAATGCAGATGCTAAAAGAGTTTCTCTTACTGCAGCTTGTAATAATCTTGGTATAACACCACCAGGTGCAGCTGATGACGGTGTAGCAATGGTAAATTTAGTTAATAATTTGGTTACTATAAGAAACAAACGTTATAATGAGGGTTATGTTAAGAGAAAGGCACTTACAGCAGAATCACGTCAAATTACAATGATGCTGCCCTTAAGTACAATATTTGGATTTTGTCGCGATTACAATAAAGTATTTCGTGGAGTTAAACATACACTTATTTTAGATCGATAAAAACGAAATGATTGTTTATTTCGATTTGGCGGGGCTGATGTACAATTTATCATAAACAAACTTGCGCTGTGGATGCCACGAATAACTCCGACAGTTTCGAAATCGCTCGGATTAGATGATATTCTTAAAAACCGCACAAAAAAGATTCATTTTCAGTAACATAAAATATATCAAACAGCAGTTCCAAATACCAGCGACTACACCTGGCGAGTCACAACGACGTCAACTGAACAAAAACCATGGCAAATATTTGTTGTATTTCAGCAACAAGAGCGACGTGATAACCAACAACAAAATAATGCAATGTTTGATAATGCTGATGTTAGACGAATATATGCTAGAATAAATTCAAAGCAATATCCAGGGCGAGCGATAGAATGTAAATTTGCAGATGACGCTAATAAAAATATTACTCGACCTTACATGTATCTTATGGACGCATTGCAAAAATATCAGGACGTTGGAGACGGATCTCTCATATCAGTATAGGAATTTCGTACACTTTATCCGATATTTTATTTTGATGTTAGAAAACAAAATGAAAGATATGTAATTTCAACTGTAACATTGAAATTACTTGGGCATTAGGAGCAGTTCCAGCAGCGCAGTTATATGTATATGCGTTAGTAATCAGCGACAGAACTATAACGATTGATTTTGTTGGAGGTAAAATGTCGGTACAAGTTTGAAAGACTTTAAGTTTAATCTGTAACTTTAATTATAAGATGACAAAATATATTGTAAAAGAAATATATCTGACTGATGGTCAAGTTAAAAAATTAGCAGCTGCTGTTGCAAAGAAAAGACAAGTATCATTAAAGGTCAACCCTAACGCAGGTGTTTCGGGTACTTTAACAAAATTAATGTTAACCAAAAAACTAATAAATAAATACGAGCGCAAAAAAACCTTTTGTTCTAAATTTAAGTGCTGCACAAATAACTGCAATGTCAAAACAAGGTGGTTTCTTCGGTCCGGCACTATCTGTAATGGCCAGAACGTTAATACCTACAATTTGCCAGTGTTAGGTACATTAGGATTAGTAGCAGCGTCTGGTGCAGTATCTGGCGCAACGAAAAAGGCAGTTGAAAGTCATGGAGTAAAGGAACATTTTCTCTAAAGATAAATATAATGCCTAAACGAAAAACAGCAAAAAGAAAGACAACGACGAAAAAAAAGACACGACCGAGGCGAAAAGGTGGATTTATTCCAATAGCTCCATTACTAGCAGGATTGGCGGGGAGTCTATTGCCAGGTCTGTTAGAACGAGGACTAATGTTGCCAGCAACAAAGAGATGAAGTCGGCCGCGTTAAGTAATTTTGATATACTTGATAAACTGAAAAAAGTAGAAAATTTCAGTGGAATTTATTCTAAAGATGAACTTACGGCGATTCCAACGCCAGAGACGCTAGCTTCTCCAGGTTCGTGTGTGATAAATATACAAGATTTCAATGACGGATCTGGTACACAATGGATAGCTGTTTTTGATAACAATTATTTTGACTCGTTCGGAATTCCACCAACTGACGCAATAAAATAAATATATGAGTAAAACAAAATTAATAAATTATTCGTCTAATCAAATTCAACCAGTTGGAACTTCTGCTTGTGGATACTATTGAGTAATGTTCATTAAACAGATGACCGAAAATCCAGATTTTTTAAAGTTTATTTTACAATTTGACAAACAACCTTCTTACGCTAATGATGAGATTGCAATTAATTGTATCTAAGCTCAGTGATATATAATGTCAACATATTGTCTTAAGTGTAAAACTAAAACAGAAAATAAAGATTAAACAACAGAAAAAAAACAAAAAAATAATAGAATAATGCTGAAAAGTATTTGTGCAATCTGTGGAAAAAGAAAAAAGTATGTTTTTGCCAGCAACAAGGTTGTCCGGAGCGGGTTATCCAGAAATTATTTTAGTAGATGATTAATAAATAAATGACATGCGAGTGCGATTGTGATAGAGATTTGTGCCTCGAGCAAAATAAAATTGTTACATATTGTCAGAAATGCAACAACAGAGAATTAATTGGAACAGGTATA